>QPKB01000008.1:15321702-15383206 GCA_003546025.1 Camphora micrantha
TTATGAAACAAAAGTGAAGATCCCAAATGACTAGAAAATGATTATCCAATCATTATCCTAGTAAACTAAGAAACCCACCCATGTTCCTTTTATCTTTACCTTATATCATTCACCTTTCACGCATTCGATATAGACCTATTAACGGTAAATTCTCAGAGTTTCAATAACATGCAAATAAACGGGCATATACTATTCCTTTTGTGCTTAACTGTTCGGGAGGGATGACCTTTAAGCATCAAAAGTCCATTGTTTGCACGGTTGGTGAAGCACCTTCATTCTACCGAAGAGAAAAGAAAAGAAAAAATATTCCATTGATGGTGAGGGACATTGGCGAGTATCATGTGGATGCGTGGATGTATGAGTAATTACCTTTTAAAAAAGAAAAGAAAAGAGAAAATATTAGCCAGCAGGGATTAACGCCTAAATGAAAAAAAAGTCTATTGCCGGTCAAAGCCCATGTCATTTAACAATCCATGTAGGCTAAAATGAAGGATTAATCCCTAAATTTCCAATCCAAATTCAGTCCATTGCCGATCAAGCTTGTTTGGGCCCAAGATGATGACACGACCCTTGTAGATCAGCGTTCATGCCAACATTATCCCATTTGGCTGCCCCATGCTAATTTTATCTTACCAAAGTGGCTCCCTCAAGGGGGAAAAAAAAAACCTACATCTACACTCTTGTTCTGCTTCTGCCCATCAAATATAAGTAGTGTTTATAGTAGGCCTGTCAATTTAGCCCATTGAAATGGGTACCCGGCCCGGCTCGGCCTGTCCCAAGCTCGAAAACACAGGGCATTTAAAAATATTTGGGTCTAGCGGGTTGGGCTTGGACAATTATTTGAAAGCCCGGCCAAAATAGGACTGGTAATTGGCAAATCATGCCCAGCCCGTTCAAGCCCCGCCGCAATATAATTTTACTAATTTCAAATGAAGTTAAATAGTGTCAATTTCAGTCCTCAACTTCAATCTTATGATTAAAGATTTACATGATCTGTTCCTGGTGGGTATTGATTTTATTGAGAACTGCCCTCTTTTTTTTTTAATCTTGTCTGAAGGAGAGAAGTATTAATTTTATTCATGCAAGTGATATTTTAATCGAAGTTAAATAGTGTCAATCTCTGTCTTCAACTTCAATCAACATATCTATTTTACTCTCATGACTCACTAAACTTGCACTATATAAAAGAAGAAAAGAGGCATAAGAAAAGAGCAAAAGAAAAGGTCAAACAACCAAAGAGACCATCTATAGGCCTTCTAGTTGTATACCAATGAAATCAAGCAAACTCAGGCTCCATACAAATGGTTCTGACAACTCCCTCAAAGTGGCTACGTTCACGGACTCAAACCCCATTGATTAAGCGTTTAATGCATATGACTAATACTGCATAAGATTTTGCTAATTACATCATAAGTTATGTTTTAGAGTTTTTATCTCATGAGATGTTGTTTCGGGATATATTCCACATTTTTTTTATGACAATCTTACTATATAGGTAAAAGTTTTTGTCAGCGTGCATGCCAAGGGAATGTTTTTAATTCCACCATGTTGCTTGTTGCATTGCATTGTCAATCTCAAGTCCGGAAAAAAGAAAGAGGGTTTAAAGTCCGGTTCACACCGAGTGTCCGGTGACAGTATAAGAATAATTAGAGAATATTTAGCTTATGTTTAAGATCGTGGGAAGCCCAAGCCTGGACCGGACTTGCACGGGATAAAATTTGACGTAGGTCCGTTCAATTTAAGGCTGGGATTGGACATCCCCAGGCAGATCTATTTAATTTACGAGAGGGGATTGGACAACTAAAACCCAGCCTCATCCTGTACACCCCATTGACAGGCCTAGTTTATAGAATAGCTGTCTACATTATAACCCATCCATTCTAGCCACAAAACAAACATTCAAAATGTGAAGACATGCCTTAGATTAAATGCTTACAGCTACATGAATCAACAACTCAATTGGAACCTGCCCTACCCAAGGTTTGAAGGCAAATATACTTCAATCTGTATTAGCCTGTACCTGCCTATATATGGTACCATACCAATCCTTTTTTTATATACTATAATAAGTTGTATCAGTTTGACAGGTGTGAACTCATGGTCATGGGTGGCTAATTTATCAATATTGACAGCCAAAGGCTCAGTATTAGGTGGGCAGTGGGCCCACAACTGGACTACGCGTCCCTCTTTTTAAGAGAAGTCGTAGGAAGCTCTGCGGTTTTCAACAAAACATATTGCAAGGTACAATGACTGATTTTATTAGCCACCTAGCCACCCTATAGTCAATACTCCTTTTTTTTTAAGTTTCAAACCACACTGGTAGATAACCGTCCTCGAAACGACGTGAAGTTGAAATGCTGGAATTAGTCGGCAGTCTAATTTCTAATCTGCCTGCATCAGGTGATTACTGCTGGAGGAAGACTTTTCTTCTGTTACTATTTTATATGGTTATGGTTTGTTTGGTATGATGCTGTATTGTGGACAGTCACCAACCAAATCATGTAGAGGGCATGTGGTCCATGGCTTGGATCAAATAAACCCAATATACTGCAGAAGGCCAGTCGAGGGCTCAGTAATTTTGTTTGGAGGGGGTGGACCAAAACAGGTAGCTAGTTTTTGGGGCAAACCCAAGATTTTTGTGTTGTTTTTAGGGGTTTCACTCATTTAAAAAGAATGACGGGAGGGCCTTTTCCGTCCTTTTTACTTACACGGACCATCTAAGGAATTTTTTTTTCTGTAAAATCCTATTAAAATTATTTCTCTTGAAAGGTGAATAGTGGATAGAAAGAAGTTACCCAATAAAAAAAAGATCAAATCTCTCTTTCCTTGAGCCACATCAGCAATTAGGCTCCATTTATTACTTAAAAGACATGCTTGAAGAATATGCCAACTTTTTATCTCTCTTTGAATTAGTGGTTGCATCTCCCCTTTTATTCTTATCCTTTGAAGTTGAAAAACGGTTGTGAAATTTCAGGCAAAGTTTGCTTTCCCTTGAGCCATAACAGCAAATGGAAACAGCACTCATCCTCATTGCATCTCCTTCTTTTTCTCTAACACCTATTGTTTCACAAAAAAAAAAAAAAAAAACCCATCAAATCATGAAAACATAACGGTTCCTTCACCTAAATCTCTCACATCTTCATATTCTAAGCCCATCCCACTTTTCTTTCTCAACCCATCTATGCAGAAAGTTTTCAATCACATGCCAATGTTCCTTTGCCATATCCTCCAAAATCATTTTCTCCTTTCCCTCTCTCATCAATTAAAATCAAAATCCTCACTAGGCATCCATTTGAATTGGATTACATCCACACAAATGAGCTCAAGAGACATTTTATTAAAAATGTACATATTTAGCCCAAGAGACATGTTTTATTAAAAAGGCACATATTAAGTGTTTTTAAAAGAACACATCCAGAAATGGGCCCCAAGAAACTTATGTAGCTTCTTCTAAGGCCAGAATCGAGGTTTTTTATATATACATATATATTTTTAACCAACATTCAGCTTTAAACAAAAAGAAAGAAACATGTTTTATTGAAAAGGCACATATTATGTGTTTTTGAAAGGATACATTAAGAAATGGGCCACAAAAAGCTGATATGGCTTCTTCTAAGGCCAAAATTGGAAAAAAAATTTAGGTTTTTTTTAACCGATATTCAGCTTTAAAGAGAAAGAATATCAAATAAATAAAAAATTTATTTTTATATGCAATATGATTTTGAAGGCTGGAATTATTGGTTGAAGTCTGTGAAGGCAGTGGCGGATGATGGTGTCTCTGTATTCATCTATATATTGGTCTGTATGTATAACTATGCATTGCACGGGGACTTTTTGCTAGTTAACCTGAAAGGTCTTTTAAATGGAGACGCATTTTCGGTTCATGCTTCACAAGATGCCACATCATCATGGAGTCCCTCTTCCAAATTCCAAGTATCTTTCTTCCTTACCATGATTTCTATGTGTTGACATTTCCGTCTTGTTTTTATCTTTCCACTTTCCATCAGACAAGTCTCTATAGATCTAAAGATTGCATTAAATTGCTCTCTATAAATCAAGTAACCTTCCTAACTCACCATCAAGCACACGTCTCTCTCTAACATCCATTGTCATATCTGCTGAACTTTTTTCTTCCTTCTTCTACAAACCAATGTATGAAACTATCCGACGAAGAGATGCCAACATTTATGTGAATTACTGTGTCACGTCCCCAAAATAAGAATTGGGAAAAACGTGAAAAAATTAAAACCAAATTCAATTTCCTGTGTTTAATACAACATAAGCTTCCAAAAGTGGATCCACACAAAATTTCAACTTGTGGTGAGTCAAAATCATTTCATTAAATGTAGCGAAAGCTTTATTCAATTAGTAGCAAATGTTTATAAATGAGACCCAACATAAAATCAGATAAAACAATAATAATTAAAGTTGCAGAATAAATTAAATGATTCCTAAAAGAAGTCTCAACACTAAAAGAGAGTTCATTTAAAAATTATTCTATAATGACGTTCTCTCTTGTGCTGGCTCAGACGGCTCCAAAGCTATCTCCGGCATCCCACTCGGGTTCATCAGTTGGCTCAAACGTTTGAAACGTTTGACCCTCCTCCGTTTTCTCGGTAAAATAGGGCTCAGTACCTATGCACCAAATATTACAAAGTGAATAGCAAGTACATAATCATAATTTGAAATTAAATACAATAACGAGATGAGTAAGGATAAGTGAGATCATATAGGAATAAAGACAAAGATATAACACGAATGAACGTATGACATAAATTCAAATAAAACAAATGGAGCAATATAATTCACACAAAGACAAGTGTCCCTGTTGTAGGTGGTCAGCCCTAAATAAATCGGGAAAGCCCGTCCACATAGTCGGTGGTCATAAACCGATCAAATAAAACAAATCAGGATAACCTGTTCACAATAAAATCGGATTATAAGTGATCTGGACACATCGGTGATCAACCGTCCACATATCGATCTGCAGTCGTCCACAAATGACCCACATAAACATAAACATATAAGCATAATAGACCTGAATAATAAAGCTCCGACACAGAAGTCCTAAGTCAAAGTAAAGTGCTGGCCATTTCACATTCCATACCATAATCGAATCGTCATACAAAATTTGCCAAGCCACTTTATAGTCCATAACACAATAGGGTATGCATCTAAAGGAATACACATCCTAAACCAACATATATATATATATATATATATGCATGCGAAGGTTAAGACATACATACAAATCGATCCTAAGGTCAAACATAAGGTTTCGCACCCAATAATCACGGGAATCTCTAATAAATATAAGATCAACGCATCCCTTCTTCATTAATGGTGCATAGACCCAGTTAAGGGTTTTCCAATAGAGATTGGTTGAACTCGAATCCATTAAGATTTGCCCGAGGTCATATGAAGTACTAAACCCTATATTAGTAAGATACCGTGTACCCAGACGGTATTTACTTAGGTCCAATGATACAATTAATAAAGTACAAACGTATAATTTTGACACATTTAAAAAATCCAAGATACCATTAAAAATTAATTTGCAAATAATAATAAAAAGTAACAATCCTTAATTTATAATTTTAGAAAACCTCAGGACCCAACTTAAGATATTTTCCAATTGCAATTCTTAATGAGCTAAAGGGTCCAAATTAAGTTCATTAAAATTAAAATGGGCCTTTCCTAAATTCTAAAATGTAAAGGACCATATGGTAAAACAAGAGGCATGTATGTGCTGTCACCACCTCACTTCTCTCATCCCCATGTAACCCATGTTACCCTCTTTTATCTCTCCCATTCCCACACGTGTCAGCATCATTCTCTATCATATGCCCTCTCATAAACCCACACTTTTCCATGTACACCCAGACCACTAAACCCTGATCCCATTCTTCCATCAGCGCAAGTTACAAACGAGAGTTCCTTGCCTGGCAATACAGTCGTTGACATTGTGGGCTCCATTGATCAAGGGCCCACGATCAGCCCCCATTAGTTTGGTCGCCCAAGCCCTCTCTTCAAGATGTAGGGACCCGATTAAATTTTAATGACCCACATGGGTCCCACAGTCCCAAAAACGGAATTTCCCAAACCATTTTCAATACTATTAGCCCTCCATTCAAAACGTGTCCAGCTCCTTTTTATTTTATTTTATATTATATTCATATCAATTATAGGCCATAGGTCATCAGTCATCAGTAATCACACTTTCTCCTCTACACACACATGACACAAGTCAACATAGAATACAATTCTGTGATGGGTAGTTCCACGCCAAGAGCAGCAGGGTACTCTCGAAAGTGGGCCCCACCAACCCAATCCGATTACAATTCGAAGATCACCATATACGTGCAAGTTCTCATCACAGAATGAGAAAATCAAACATTTAAGGGCATTAAAAGAAAAAGGGTTTCTACATGCATCCACACTAGAATCAACGAGAAACACATGCATTAAATCCACAAATTATGTTTAGATACTTGCCTTTCACCGGGGTTGAAGAAAATGCAATAGATCCTAACCAATATCCAATCCGAGATTACCGGGGCGCTCGATCACAATCTTAATACCAATCTGACAAAGAATATGGGAAAGAAATGCTCAGTTGAACAGATCGATGGTATTCCTATCCCAAATCTACTATTGGAAAGAAAAAGGAGATAACCCAAGAATATAGATCTACTCCTGATGGTTTGAGGAGAGGGTTACCTGAGATAAGAAAGTTGAGCCAAGAATGATTGTGTCTTCAGATCTAGATCCTAAAGCTGGAATGGCTTGGGAAGTTGAAAGAGGAAGAAGACGAAGAAGTCACGGGAGGAGTTGCAGACGAAAGTGGAGAGGGATAAAGACGTGTGTTCGTAATAAAGGGGACTAGGTTAAAAGGGAATATTCTCTGGGCTTAAGTTATTGGGTCAAAACTACGGGTCAGGTCATCTACTCATTAGCCCAACTCACCGATTCCCACACTTAATCTAACGTGTGCCCCACTTAATCCTACCCGTTTAAATAACTAAAATACATTAAATATAATACTAATATTTTAATAATAAATATAATTAATGGTGGGGCCGGATCTTACATACTTTATGTCAAAGCATTGAGAAGGGAAAGAGTAAGAAGAGTGTGAGAACTCTCTTTATACACCATTTCTTTGAGTAACCCATTTTAAGAAGCTTTTGAAACGGATCCTACTTCTTGGTCAGTTTTATTGGTCAGTTTTCCTAGTTTGACAGGTTTTTCCTAAGAAGAAAAGCCCCCTTGGGTTTTAGCAGATAATGCTTGTGATGATATACTTTCTTAGATGGGGTGGCAGCAAGCTTCTTGGATAGGAAATGGTTGTCAGCATAAAGTTCTGGTTCTTGGATAGGAAGTGGTTGTCACCGTATAGTTCTAAAACTTGAATCTTGCCATCTTTGTAAGCCTAAAAGGAAGAGTTCCATAAGATTAGATTGCTTTGACATTGACGGATTTATTTACTTTTGATCAGCCTCCACTCTATGCATTCTGATTCTCATGCTTGAAATACTTTATCTATTACCCAGCCCAACATCTTGATTTAGCACATTTTATTGTTCATTTGATTATGTGTATTTTTTATTTAGTTAAATTAGTAAATGTAAATGATAATAAACAAATTATGATAAAGATGGAAACTAATATGAGAAGTTTTAGGGACTTGAGAGATTTTAGGGGAAGATCAAGTAAATAGTAGAGGCTTTAGGACACTGATTTGATTGTATTTGTGCTTAGGCATAAATTAAGGATTAGTGCTACTTGGACAAACTTTTTGGACAAACCCTATGATATGGCTTGAATATCATAGGAGATTTTCAAGCCATACCATAGGGTTTGTCCAAAATTCTGTCCAAAAAGTTTGTCCAAGTAGACTTTTTGTAAATTGAGTGTCGATTTTAAAGTTAAATGTGGATTTTGAATTTAATCGGCATCCATAATGGGCCCCACAGATTGGTCCTACCGAATATTGTAAAGAAAAATATGGAGAAAAAAGTAACAAAATACATTCAATGATAGTGGCCTCCATAAATTATGAGTTTGGAAAGAAATAAAAAAGTTTTCCTTTCAAAATGGAAGCCACAAATATTTCGCTCTAGTGCTGCTGGCCTGCACCCAACGTATATAGGCCATCATAATAAATAATTAAGATTTTAATTAGAAACATAAATAAATTATAAATGAATATTAACATATAATTCATAAAACAAACACAATTAAAACTGAATTTTAAAAATCAAGGCTTTAATGGAAAAAAATAAGTCAAATGATCCAATCGAATGATCTAATACGTGATATTGAAAGAACAACTCAATTACATAGAATAACAGGTCAAAAAAATGGAAAAGTCAAACAGTAATTATGAATAATATAATACTAGCAAAATTACCTGTGCTCAACACGGTTATGGCAAACATTACATTTAAATATTCATGTATAAAAAATTCATAGCTTTTTTAGAAAGAAAGCAAAAGAAAAAAAGATTATGAGTATGTATATATATAATCGAATAATTGGTTTCATAGAATATTGAAAAAATGAGAATTAGAGTAGAAAATGAATAATAGAGTTTGGATTAAAACAAAGTCTTTGAGAAATAAAAGTAAAGTGGAGAACAATTATGAGTAGTTATGATAAAGAGGTAAATAAAGTAGTTGATGTAACTTCCGGTCAAATTTATAACCAACGGTCAAAATTGAATCCAAAACCTCCTAGCTTAATATATTATAATATGACGAGGAACAAAACATTTAAAAGAATAATCAGTTTGAATTGTTGATGGTATGAAGAGTTACTTAATTTATAAAAAATGTTCAAGCTTGGAAGACTCTATCTATTACTTGGTCCAAAATCTTGATTTTTCCTATTTAATTATTTCTTATTTAGTTAAATTAGTAAATATAAATGATAGTAAATTTTTTTGATAAAGATGAAAACTTGTAAGAAAAGTTTTGTAGAGCTGGGAGATTTAGGGGAAGATCAAGTAAATAGTAGATATTTTTGGACCTTGATTTGATTATATTTGTGCTTAGGCATAAATTGAATGTAAATTTCAAATTTTAATTTGGATTTTGAAATCAATTGGCTTCCATAATGGGCCCCACAGACTAATTCTACCAAATATTAAAAGCAAACTACAGAGAAAAGCAGTAAATACAGTGGGTACCATTAATTGTGAATTTGAAAAGAAAAGAAATATAGCTTTCGCAATAGAACACATAAATTTATTTAGTTAAATTAGTAAATGTAAATAAAAAAGAAAAAAATGGCTTTGACAGTGGGTACCATAGATTGATTAAAAACAATAAAGATGAAGCCGATTATGTTATATAAATGGGCCTCAAATCCCTGCACCTTGAATATATCGTGAGGGTCCCACAAATTGATCTATAATAAAATTTAACACATACATGCCTATCTATCATAAAAAATAATAGCCAGCTTGAACTCTGTATTTTTCATCAGTTTGTAGGGCCTACTATGAAAGTCAAAGGGCCTTTGTTACTTTTTTTCTCTTTTTGTTAGTTTAATAATTTGTGGGACTCAATTTGTAGAGATTATGAATTTGAGGAAATAGTAGGGATTGTGGTACTTTAGGAAACCGTGGGTATACTAAATTTGAGGAAATTGTGTGCTGAATTTGTAGAGATTGATATACTTTAGAAAAGTTAGAGGTTTTCTCTCATTTGAGTTTCAAGAAACAAAACAAATGAGTTGTCTTAATCAGTTTGAATAGTTGATGGTAAGAAGAGTGAATTAATGTATAAAAACTGTTCATGCTTGAAAGAATCTATCTATTACTTGGTTTAACATCTTGATTTGCCGCATTTTATTATTTCTTTGATTCTTGATATTTTTGGGACGTGGGAGTTTTAGAGGAAGATCAAGTAAGTTGTAGATATTTTATAATCTTGATTTGGTTATATTTGTACTTAGGGATGAATTGAGTGTCAATTTCAAAATTAAATGTGGTTTTTGAAATCAAATGGCTTCGATAATGGGCCACATAGATTAATTCTACTGAATATTGAAAGAAAAATAAGAAAAAAAAAGTAGCAAAATAGAGCCTATGAAAGTACCCCCATAAATTTTGAGTTTGGAAAGAAATTATTTTTTTTTATTTTTTTTTATTTTGTCTTTCACAATGGGACCCCAGATTGTTTGAACTTGGCATAAAGAAAAGAAAAAGAAGAAAATCGGCTTTGACAATGGGCACCATAGATTGATTAAAAACAACAAAGATGAAGACGACTTTGATTTATAAGTGGGTTCCAAACTTCTGTAACTTGAATCTGACATGAGGGTCCCACAAATTGATCTGCAATAAAATTTAACACATACATACTCACCTATCGTAGAAATTATAGTCAACTTGATTTTTATATTTTTCATCAGTATGTAGGTACCCCTATCAAAGCCAAATGGTCTTTTGTTCATTTTTTTTTTCTCTTTTTATCAGTTTAATAATGTATGGGGCTCATTCAAGGTAAATGGTCAATGTGATTTAGGAAAATGATTTTGGGAGGGTACAAAAAGAAGTTTGTATTATTTGCTATGTTTTAGGGAAGAGTTGTGAGGGAAGGGATTTGAGTCTAAAAACAAAACACATAACTTATCTATATGGATTCGGTGGGGTATGCCACATGTCATTGAGGAACTCTAAGAGGAAGCATCACATGTTGCTCTCCCACAAAGAGGGTTGCCGTCATTATATATCTAACTAATAGCAACACCCCGTGCTTAGCCCGGGGCAAAAAGTAAGATATTACATTTTAAATTTATGAGATATCAAAATTAATTATAAACATATACGTATATTTTCATGTATATTTATATAAAAATAGTCAACACATCTTCAATCACAAATATAAGTGGTCAACATCAATAATAAACTATTACATAGATAAAGCTAAAAAAAATCCATTCAACAACAGCATAAAAATTACAATAACAACAATAATTACTAAAGAAGATATAGAAGAGCGAATTTTGTTAATATGTATAATATTAGTAACAAGAAATGCATTCAAGTTTTTGTTGCCAATTGATAATTTCAAAGTCCAATAAAACAAAGCCACCTAATTTGGACTTGTTTGTGCAACAAGAGGATTCTAGTCTATGCAGATTTTTATTTCCTCATGAGAACGGAATTTTGTATTTTCGTAAAAAATCAAAGTCCTCTCTATTAAGGAAAAATGATTCATTTTTTTCTTCAATGCAAGGAAAATACATCACACCAAACAACATAATATTATTAACAAAGAAAATCATAAAAATGTGCAATCCTCTCGTTGCATAAATGCGCCATTTTTTTTTTTTATTTTCACATAGGCCAATGGTCATTTCAATCCCCCTACACAAATTTCTTTTCTACCCCTTTGAAGTAGTACCAATACCATTTTAAAACTGATCAAACTATTTTTTAGCTCTAGATTTAAATATATATATATATATATATAAACATCTTAACTTTAAAAGCCATAAATTATGAGATTTTAAAATCACAGGCTAGTGTTATTTGATCCAAGTAATAATTGGCCCACCTTGGATCAATGTATATATCTCTTAATTATGAGTCCATGTGGGCCCACGGAAGTGTAATTTATGGTGGGCCAAACCTAGGGTCATATGTTTATATAATCAGATCATAAAAGAATGCCTATAAGATTCAACCAAAAAACTCCGACGTCAAAACATTTTTATCTTAAGCCCATCCATGAGGTGGTCTACCAGAAGGTTGTGTCTGATTTTCGTTCACATATGACAATCTTTGAATAGAGTAGAGTTGTATTTGGAAACTAAAAGAAAATGATATTTTTAATAAAAAAAATTGTCAATATGAAAAAATAAAAAGATGAAAATCTTGAGAGGATGAAAGATAGATGGTGTTGAGAGAGAGAACAACTTTATCAAAATAGAGAGATTTTAGGGGATATTGATTGAAAGACTTTATGAGATAAATGATATGGATAAAGAGATTTTTTTTTGAGAAAAAAATTGTGGCATGTGATGACATGGCACCTTAAATCACTCTATGTTTTTTCTCCATATTTATTTGAAAGGAGAATGATTGGGTTGTTGAGGTGACACTCCTCACAGCCCACCTCACCCTTGCTTTAATATATCTACTTTGGAAGGAGAGAAATGTCATGTGTTTTAAAGAGATTGCTTCACGTGTGACTTCAGTCACTAGTAACATTCTTTCTCTTGAAAGGTACAAAATGGTTGTGCAGTTGAGATACATTCTTGAAAAATTTTTATGTATAAATCGATCCACCATTAGCCACATCAGCATATGAAAGTGGGACCCAATTAATACATCTCGATTTTGAGTTAGAAAAAAAAAAAAAAACTAACTCATCTTGAAATGACTCACATAACGGATGTCTCTATCGTTTCTCTCCATCTTACCTCTTCCTCTTCTTCTCTCTCTCTCCCTAGTCTATCTTTCTCCCCCTTTCTCATATTCACTGCCCGCTCTGTATCTCAAATATTTGGTCTTGCTTACCATCTCTCATTTGAGCAAGTATAAAATCAACTAAAAAGGTATGCGATGTGGCTAATGGTGGAATGATTGGTACATGCATGTGTAATTTTGGAATATCGATAAAATGACATAGTGAGGTTTTCCGGCCAAATAGTGATAGATTATGTATGGCTTTTACTAAAATATTTTTTGTCCTTAAATGTGCAGTTGCATAGATTCTCATTCTTGTATTGTCCTTAAATATTTTTTGTCCTTAATGACAAATGAGTATGAATAGATGAAGAGGTCTCAGGAATGTTGCTTGTAGTACTTCACGAAAAAGAATTGTTGAAAATATATTGGGATATTTACCATAAAAATCTCTTTAAATAGGGTAACCACAATTGATGACTCTAAACTTTTATAATGACGGCCAAGGACCTCCGGCCCAAATCATCTCTTTTTTTTTCCCGTTTTGCCATTTTTTTTGTTGATGTTAACATAACTAGTTCCCTATTCTGTTATGAGTAATATTTGTTGACATCAACAAAATATTCATCAACATAAAAAAAAATGCTCAGTTATTACAATAAGTGATCATGTGAATTTGTTGACGTCGATAGAAGATTCGTCGACATCAACATAAAATTGTATTGACGTCAACAAAAACACCTAGTTAACGTTAACAAAAATTGATTTTTCCATTGTTTAGGGTTTTGTTGATATTGAGCAATCTCTCTCTCACTGTGATTGAGAAAAAAGGGGTAGGGCATTAATCTCCTTCTTCTATTCAACTGTTGCCGTTGATTTGGGGGTGAAGAACGGTTTTTTCATTTTATTTCATTTTATTTTATTTTTATGGTTATGTTGATCAAGGTAAAAAACGAAATGAAATATTGGATTTTTGGCTAGAGGTCTTTTGCAGTCATTATAAGAATTTAGGGTCCTCATTGTAATTACCCTATTTAATGAGATTTTTAAAGTAAATATCCCAACTATATTGGTTGGATTATTATTCACAAAAATGGACTTATACGATTCACAAGAAAATTAACTCGTGTATCATCGTATATCTTTCTCTGTTTGTGACCTTTGACTGTTAAGTCATCTTATGTCGCTTTCTCCGTGTCTATTAATCCACTTTTTTGGTGGGATTTTGCTGTCCTAATTGGTACTAAACTAGAAGTAGTTGTGCCCTTTCTTTCATTATTAGGCCCTTTTGCCTTCCCTTTCTTTCATTAAGGTTTATTCTTTTTGTTGGATTCCCCTTTGTGCTGGGGTTGGTTGTAAGCTGGTCAATAAACTGCTATTGTAAAACTTGCTTTTACTTAATAAATTTTACCTTTAAAAAAATTACACTTTTTTATATTTTTCATATGAGCCTTCCAAAAACTATACTCAATGTAGTAGCTCACAAGTATTGTATCTGAAGCAAAATCATAAGATTTTTTTTTAGGGCGTGTTTGGATGTATGCTGAAGTGAGGTGAGGTGAGGTAAAGCCTTCATTTTTGTGGACAAGAAAAGACAAAAGGTTATATCAAAAGTAAATAATTTCAAAATTCCCTCCATCTAAGTCAAAAAAACATCTTTTCTCCACTAAATAGACAAAAAAACTCCACTTTTCTATAAAAAAAGTCAAAAATATTCCATATCAAACAACTAAAAACAAAACACCATTATAACACTTTATATTTTTTTCTCTCTTCATTTGATGCTTCACCTCACCATACTTCAATTCACCATTATCCAAACATGTTAGATATCGGAGGATTTCGAGCCCTTTGGGCTGGATTAATTTTCCTGGGTCTAAAGAGAAGTTGGGTAAACTCCCTTGTAGCCTATTGTGGTATTACGGTATTGAACTAACAACCTCCGATGCAAACCGTGATCCTATACTAATTAAACTACCCCTAGGTTCTGAACAATTTAACCAGCAAAGAAAAGAGAAGACAAGAGACGACTCACAATCCTCTAACATGGTTTCACGCTATTAATTTATCCGTCAATAGCCCCGTCTACGGTGTATTTGTGAAAACGTGATTCACGGCTCAATCGCCTCCCTCCTCCCTCCTTCCTCAGCCACAGCACCCCTGTCAATGTCCTCTCTCTTTCCTCTTTCATTAGTCTACTCTCTCTCTCTCTCTCTCTCTCTCTCAATGTCCTCGCTCGCTTTCCTCTTTTATTAGTCTACTCTCTCTCTCTCTCTCATATATCACTAGGACCATTGTTAATGTCTTCTCTCCCTTTCCTCTTTCATCAGTCTAATCTCCCTCCCTCCCTCCCATCACAAGGACAGATAAAAAAAATTCCAGCCTGCCCAGCTCTTTCAAATTCAATACCTTTCTGACCTGTTTTATTTTATTTTTTCTGAAATTTCTGAAATTTGTGTATAGGAAATTCCTAATTTTTCATACCTAAGGCCTGTTTTTTTATTGGAATTTATGACTAGAATTTGGAGGGTTGCGGTTTCTTGTCCCCCCTACATTTGAAATGCTTTATTTCTTTCATTAGAATTTCAAATTCTAACCACTCAAAATACCATACAAGGGGATAACTTTTTCGAGAATTTGAAATTCTAATAAAGAAATGGACCCTAAATAGAATTCCTGAATGGTCCTTTAAGCTTGAGCATCCAGGAATTTCATCAAAGTGCAAAGGAGGTGGAATTCCTGAATTCCCAAAAGTCAAAAGAAGTGGTTGAAATCTAGACTCGCTAGTAAAGAAATATGGAATTCAGAAATTTCAACTGAAGGCCTGTTACATCATGTCTAGGAATTTCTGACTTGATGAAAATGCGGGATTAAAAAATTTTAAGGGATAGCATGTTACATCATTTCCAGGAATTTAAGGGACAGCTTCTTATATCATGTTTAGAAATTCCTGGCTAATATAAAAATATGGGATTAAGAAATTACAAGGGACGGCTTGTTATATCATGACCACAAATTTCTTGCTCGAAGGAAAGCCGGAGAGATTGTAGACTGCGAAAGCGTTAGAATGGGCTTTTGGCGCATCGTTGACTCCCTGTCATACTCCCCGCCAACCTTAACGACATTCTCAATTCCCTCGCGCCCGAGGGAAAAACAAACGAGAAAATCAAAGAAGACAAAGAAAGAGTCGTCCACGACTTTCTTTCGCGTGTGAAAACCCAATTCCAACGACCACCGAAATCCCAATCACTAGTAGTTTTCGTTGACTTTCTCTCTCCATAAGATCTGCTCCAAATGCATCTCTCTGTAGTTCTAGAGTTTTTGCTGTTGTTGTAGCCACTCTCATGGCTTCTTTCTTTGTCTTCGTGTTCTTGTTGCTCTTCTTCTCATTATCGATGTTGCAGAGCTGCTGCCATGGTGCTACTGGCAACTTCCGCTTTGATCTCCATCATCGGTTCTCAGATCCTGTCAAGAGGTGGGCTGCGGAGAGATCTGGAGCCGGTTTACGGCCCGAGGAGTGGCCGGAGAAGGGGACTGTGGACTATTACGCCGCGCTGGTGGATCACGACCGCGTCCTACGCGGCCGCGGCCTAGCGGAGGAGGTGGACCAGACGCTCGCCTTCTCGGAGGGGAACGTGACGTTTCGGCTCAGCACGTTGGGATTGTATGGTTCCTTCGATCCCGATCCATCTTCGTTTCTTACTAGACCGACTGATGATTTGATCTGTGTAGGGTTGTGGTTGCTTGATTGATCTGATCCGTTCATGTGGCAAGCATTCGTATGTGTATGAACTAGCCGGATTTTCAGTCCAATTGGAGTGATTTGCACCGTTGATTGATGCAATTGAAATTAAGCCATTTCGATTGGAATGTGGACGGAGGCGTATGCTATGAACGGATTAGATCTATCAACAATAGTGGGCCCCACATGTTGCAGGATCAGGATTCAGCTCTCTGTTTTCTTGGATTAGGGTTTTGTAGGGTTTTTGTGCTTTTAGGAAGGAATGGGATTTTGAAATTCTCTTCACATATATATATTTTTGTTGGGTGAGATTCAGTTTGCATTATGCAACGGTTTCATTAGGGACGCCAAGCAAGGATTTCTTGGTGGCGCTGGACACAGGGAGCGATCTGTTTTGGGTGCCTTGCGATTGCCAAAGTTGCGCGCCCACGGCTTCTGCCAATTATGGATTTGTATGTTGTTTCTTCTTTCTGGTTTCTTCTCTTTCACTTGCTGTTGTTGTTATTGTTACTGTTATTATTGTTTTTTTATGATAAGTGTGTATGAGCTTTTGTGAAGAAATCATATGGGATTACACCTGGTCACTGAACTATGATGTTGGTGACTTTTTAGATGAAGATCCTACCAATTGGATAATTGTGATGGTTTGGTTACTGGGCTACGAAGGGGCAAAATTTTTATGTTTAGTATGATTTCTGGATGGGATTGTTTGAGAGGGATGCAATGAGATGGACAGTTTAGATCCTCTTTGACTCTTTCTTGCAGATATGCTTGTAATGTTGACAGTGCAGGAACCCTTGAAGACCAGTTGGCCTGTCTTAAGTTATATATGTAACTTACTTGCAGAATATGCATCAAAACTCAATATTACTTGGGAAACAGAGGTGCTGGAAGTTCAAGGACTAGCATATGAATGTTAACAACAGTTTGGGAATATTGAGTGTTATATATATATATATATATATATATATATGGAAATATTCAAGTGAGAATTAGTTCTCACCGATTATATGAGAACTTTTTTGAGGGGCCCAACGAGCAGCCCATCCAAACCTAGCAACCAATAGGGAACCCCCTGATAGTCACTAATCCCAAGGATTTGCACTACTTTCTGTTCTTCTTTTGTGTTTTCTTGGTCATATTCAGCATAGCCACTTAGTTTTTTTCTATAATTGTTTCAACTGAACGTTCCATATTTCAAAGTTCCCAATGATTTTAAGCATTGTATATTTTTCTTTATACTCTCCTGTAGGTGCTTATTGTTTGTCTTTTTTCTTGCAGACAAATAATTTTGATTTCAGTATCTACAGTCCCAATACATCATCAACAAGCAAAAATGTTCCATGCACCAGCAATTTATGTGCAGCCCAGAATGAGTGCACTGGAGGTGCCAATATTTGTCCTTATAGGGTTGATTACGTTTCTAACAATACCTCATCTTCTGGAGTTTTGGTGGAAGATGTGATGTACTTGACAACAGAAGATGGCCAACATGAAGTTGATGCGCAAATCACATTTGGGTAATACTTGCCTTTTCATTTGTTCCCAGCCTTTTTTTAATTCACCACAAGTTTGTTCAAGTTATGCTATTGAAAGAAAAGGCTTGTCTTACCTTCACAGCTTGTTTCCTTGCATGTATTTTGAATGATTTGAAACTCTAATTTGATGTTCTCATTATTATTCTGATACACTTGTTTAGGTTTATTTGCGTAAACACAAATTTGAAAATGAACATGATTTCTTGGTGGAATGGCTGTTTAGCCATATCTTTATGTTGAGTGTTGTGGAACTAAGAAACTGCATTTTGAATGGTTACTGTTTGTGGAGAAGCATGCAAATGCATCCCGCGCCATTTAAGCATTCGCTCTCCTTCTTACTTGAGTTGCTTGAGAAAATTGTGAGAGAGGGCTACTCAAATAGAAGGTTCTTGTCTAGATGTAGAGCTTCCTAATTTGCGAAATTGCTCAAGAAAATGCCTAAGATCCGATACATTGAATGCTCTGCACTGAATGAAGATTGGCCAAGGCTCAGAATATATGCTGATATGTATCATAGTAGCCAGTAGTTATCAGTTTTCCACAATCTACTTTAAAGTAATACGGATGTGTTGGTCTGCATAAGAAAAATGCCTATACCAAGTGATACAGCTGACAATTTGATGATATCATTGGCTGATACAACCGATAATTTGATATCCAATTTTCATGTATTTTTTTAATATATTTAACTTATTGTCAATTGTATGATCGATGTGTTTTAGTGGCTATGAATGGCAAAGATCTATGTGATTTGAGTCATTTTAATTTTAGTTTTTTTTTGAAAAATCATATAAAAGTGGGTTTTGGAGTTATTGAAAATATAGCTCTAAGTTGGTTTGAGTGGAAAACTATAATTCACAAAACCAACCTAGATAGCTGGGATAAGGCTTGAATGATGGTTTTTTATTTTTGAATTTTGATTTCTATTATATTTTGTTGTATTCAAATTTTTAGCTCAATCAAGTTTTAAGTAATGCAATGAGAGTGGCACAGATGTATGTGCTCAAACCTACAGCCTTCAACCCAACTGAAATTTGAGAAATATGGTGAATGAAATGATTAAAACTTAGAAAACTCGAGAATTTAATTCTTTTAGGGTTATTCAATGGTTGAGGATCTACATAACATCTAGAATCAGGGGGTTCTGAATGATAAATACCTATATAAAACTTTAGAATGCAAATTAACATAATTTGTGTTTTTATTACTCTTCTCATCATCCTAAGTGATCATATAGCGCTGCTTTGGCTTTTGAAGTTGTGGACAGGTTCAAAGCGGTTCATTTCTTGATGCTGCTGCTCCTAATGGTCTATTTGGGCTTGGTATGGATAATATATCTGTTCCAAGCATTTTATCAGCTGCGGGCTTGACAACGAATTCCTTCTCCATGTGTTTTGGAAGTGATGGAGTTGGGAGAATAATTTTTGGAGACAAAGGTAGCTCTGATCAAGATGAAACTCCATTCAACCTTAGAAAATTACAGTGAGTGTTCTGACCTTCATTTACCTGATGCCGCGTGATCTGGATTTAGAACTATATGTTAACTTCCTCCAAAACACATGGTGATTATTCTGGTTTTCCTGTTTGAAATTATTTTCCAGCCCATCATACAACATCAGCGTAACTGGATTTCTTGTGGGGCCAAAACTAACTGATACAAGTTTTAGTGCTCTTTTTGACTCTGGTACCTCATTCACATATTTGGCAGATCCAGCTTATACACAGCTTTCTGAGAGTGTAAGTACTAATGCTTTGTCTTGAAAGTGGTCCATGCTTAGAATATGGTTTTTACATGTCATATTATCCACTATCCTAGCCGATCTCAGATAGTTTCACAATTCACAACAATGCATATTGTAACAAATCCCAATAAATGTGAAACTTTGCTTGATGTTACTATTGTTATTATTATTGTTGTTGTTGATGATGATGTATTTAATTAAGTAGGTCAAGTCCAATTGGTTATACTGCGATTGTATTTCAACTCACTTTGTGGGCCCACTTTAGCAAATTGAATTTGTTGTGGATGAATGGACTGAAATGGTAATTTGGTAGCCAATAATATATGCCCTAAATTTTAGCTTGATTCAATGATCATTTTTGTGGAATCAAGACCTTGCAAAATGAATGTTTGGATTAAGTTGTTCCAGGTGTATATTTTGGGAGCCCTCCATAAGATATTTGTGACTACTAAATCCCTCCATAAGATATTTGTGACTACTAAATCAAGTTGATGAGCCATATGTAATTGCTACAAGCCTACAATGCACTTCCATCCAACCATCTTTCATGCGCAGGTTGAAAGTGGGACCTGAAACATGGGTTATACAGCTACAATTGTAGTACAATGGGTTGCACTTGATTATCTCTTTTTAAATTTAGACAATTGAAAACTAGGTATAACTTATAAGTGGTATGGTGAATAATCTGAAATGTATAGAACTTCATTAATATCTTTAATTAACAATTTTTTTTAGCAACAAACATGAGTTAAATGGTTGTTTTGACTATATGGTTACCAGGGGAAAAGCATGCGTGATGCACAGGAACAGCTGCTAAGCAAAGAACCCCCCAGTTTTCTAATGTTTAAGGCCATGGTTGGGTGGTCTGGGTGATCCAGATGATAGCTTTTTCTGGGCCCAAGTCCAAAATTTAGTACTTGACCTATTTTATCAATTTTCTATTCTACCTATTTTTATCCAGCACCAAAATCTTGAAATAGAGGTGAATCAATTAATAAATAAATCATATTGCTTAAAATCCCTAGTAGGGCCTACATCACTTATTTTCTTCTTGTATACAAGGTAGGCCATATACTGTACCTTCAGTGGAACATCCATCTACTAGACAGTACTCATTATTTTAAAGAAGAAACACTATTATAATAGATATGAAGAAGTGCAACCTATCTGAGGATTTGGCTCGGGATAGATTGGAACGGAGAAATAGAATTCATGTAGCAACCCTGACATAGTTGGGACAAGGCTTGGATGTTGATGATAAAATGCTATGACGAATAAAAATGAACAAAAAAAACTTGTAGACTCTTAGAATTCAATATACAAACATGACATCAAGCTTGCGCTTTCTCCTTCTAGTTTGTTCGCAAACTCAGTACAGCCCTCAATTTTTTTATGAGATGGATTGGACTGCTCAAGTCTCTTTGGTTGCTCATTTGTTGGTAAACACATGTTAATTGTTGCGTGATAAAATGAACTGAAAGAGTTCGTTACAAAAGAAGTGCAGTTTGAATTGAAAGGAAACATCTCATCAAGTTCAAACATGTGATGTAATAGACATCGGTGATTTGAAGAAGAAAAGAGATAAAACAGCACTTTTTCTAATGTAGACAAGTGAGATATCAGATATGATACTATTAAAAGAAACAGGACTCTTGTGAATGTGCTAATCTTACAAAAAAATTGGAAAATTCTCAGAAAAGGAAATGAATATAAGAGATCGATACTGCTTTAGAAGGCAATAAACCGAATCAGTGATAAAAATCATGTACCCATTAGAACAAAAAAGAAAAAAAAAGGCAGTGAAATCTGGAGAGGAGACAGTGAATACTGATAAAGTTGATCTCATTTGTGTTGCCCAGCTAATCTATCATGATACAATACCATTTTGTGGATCTGGATAGTTGGTCTGGTTCTAGTTTTACTATTAAATGTGCTTATATATTGTACCTTTTTGCAGTTCAATTCACAGATACAAGATAAGCGTTATTCAAATAGCTCTAAGTTGCCTTTTGAGTATTGTTATTTGTTGAGGTGATCAGCTTAACTCAACTGTGTAATTTTGAGATATGTTACTCTTGTGTGCCATTTCTTGTGCACTCTTGTTGCTGGGCCATTTTTTTAATCATTATGGTGGTCCAAATTATTTATCTAGTAGGTCCCTATTTCACTGATTTGAGTTCTTAACATCCATAATGTTCATGGAGAAACAGAAGCTGTAGTTAATGTTTCAACACTTCTACATGATATTATTTCAAGCGATACAAGTACCTGCTAGTCTGCTACTGCTGAGATTTTTTGAATGTGACCCAACCATGGTGGGACCTTCTAGATTTTTTTGGTTGATTGGTAACAAGGGGTTGGGCCTACTAGATTAGTAATTTTCGTAAAATGGTGGGCAACAAGGTAATGCAAGGCTACCATTACTTTTGTCCTTGTGTCCATTTCTTAGATACTGATTCATTTAATTGTTTGAAATATGTGTAGTTCTAATGACACTAGCAGTCTGATAATACCGAGCATCAATCTAACAATGAAGGGTGGAGGCCAGTTCTCTGTTTTAGACCCATTAATTTTCATCACTAGTCAGGTAAGATCGTGGTTCTGCAAGAAATTTGTGCAATATGTCTTCCAACCTAGTTAATAGTTTGCTCCTCATTTGCAGGAGGAAACTGTATATTGCTTGGCTGTTCTCAAGAGTAACAATTTGATTATTATTGGCCGTAAGTTCTTCATTTTCAAAACTGAGTAAAATTTACATGTAGCATGTTATATTATCTTGATTCCGGTCGCAAATATCAGCAGTACATAAAATATACTGCATTATATTTTTGAAAATATAACATGAAAATATTGCAGTAAATTGAAGGTAAACTATAACATGCTATAAGTGCATGGTTCAAGATAATGGCCATCACTCATGGTTTCACCCATTACTTACTGGTTGTGGTTATTACCATTACTGAATGGTGAAACAGGGGCTTGAAACATATTATATATATATATATATATATATGAACCCCAAGGGGTAGCTCAGTTGGCCTAGGACAACGGTTTGTTCCCGAAGGTTGAAGGTTCGAAACTATGCTATCACACTAGGGCCACAGGGGATTTATCCGGCTCCCCCTTGGGTCCGTAAGGATTTGTTTGGCCCCAAGGGCTGGGACACCCTCCGATATAAAAAAAAAAAAAGAACATATTATGTATATGATAGAAAGGAACTATATTATACATATTTTTGTATTTCATTTAATTTTATAATTACATCTTTAACACTAAAATTCTAAAAAATGTAGATTTTCATTTTTTTAGAATTTTTTCCTAAATGATTTTCTAAATAAAAAGGATTATGTGAACTGATGAATTAGTTGGGCCATTAGTTCATGCTGCAACTAGGCATGGGCCGGCACGGCCCGCCAAGGAATTACCCTGGCACGGCATGGCCTGGAGCGGGCTGGGCTATGCTGTGCCTCCGTGCCGGCCATGCTCAGCGTGCCTCTTTAGTTTTTTTTTTTTTTTCCCCAATTAATTTTCACATTTTCGGTATTAAATTTAAAATTAAAACACAAACACTGATGTTAAATAAGATGGTTATTTCATGGCAAAGGGCCTCTTTCTTTTTTTGCTAGAATTTAGGAATGCATGGTCAAATTAACCCAAGACTATTAAAGATGTGATGGTGAATGATATGTGATGAAGGGTGAAGGATAGAATGTAGACATTTAGGTGGGACCTTGATAGTTGGATATTCATTTGACATCTTCCATCGATTCAATTCCATTAAAAAAGAGGTTTTTTATGATTATTTTGAATATTTATTATTGATCGTTCATTTTTAAATACTTATAAAAATACAAAGTCTTAGAATTCAATTACATGAAACAAACATGCCCCTTAAATGAATAGTTACATTTGTAGATAGTCTATCCAACTATTTCCTCCCCTACATGTGAATTGACGCTACGATCAACTCGAGACTCATCTTACCATTCCTCAAAGTTGGATTGCATCTTAAGAAATATTTTATTAAAAGATGATTAGATTTTAAGGATATTAAATCAAGTATTAGGATAATCTAAACGAGCTAATCATTTGCCTAATCCTTATTTACAATAAAACCTTTCCATCTCCTCTACCCTTTAGTGACATGCATGAACTTAACCGGATATGAAGAATATATAGTCCATTTGCAAGAGAAAATTTTCTATCACTCTCCTACATGAAAATCTCAATCATCCATATTGATCATTTGTTAATAGAGGTGTTAATGATAAAGGATGGGCTGGGTTGAAGGTTGTGTAAGCCCAACCATCTAGTAGTGGGCCTAATAGTCAGGCCTTAAACATTTAAAGGCCCATAGTCCACTTAATTGTCAGGCTAGAAAATAGGGCCCAAGGCGGGCTGTGCCTGGCGAGCCGACCATTATGGACAGGTTGGCCCGTAGAGTGCCGTGCCGAAACGGGCCGGCCGTGCAAGTTCCCTCGGCCTTGCACAGCCCACGGCACGGCACCAGCTCTGGCCGTGCCGTGCCGTGGCCATTGACTGGTGGGTCGGGCCGGGCCATTAGCCCATTTGACATCCCTAGCTGCAACAACAGTTAGGTAAAAATTACGTGGTCCCAAAACGTGTTTCCAAACCATTTTATTTTGTGATTTTTACATAAACATTCTACAGTATTTTAATTTTATATATTGATACCATTTAAACGTTTTAATCATTTTATTTTCCATGCTTTTCACATTAATTTCCTACAAAATCCCAAAGTTTTGTAATTCTCCTGATAATTATGCTACCATTATTATCCCAGAACAATATTTGTGACTGAGCTTCATATGATTGGAAGTACTTAAAAATGATTAAGTATGCGTGCTAAGCGTTGGTTTAAAGTAGCCCAATACTGCATTCTTTTGCAATAATTCTAATAAAAGATGAATTCAATAGTCATGTTGGTGAACATTGAAACATAAAGGTGGGCATTTTGCATGATTTTTATTGACTTCAATTTGCAAAGATTAAACTATCTAGCTGGGAACTGAATATTTATCTTACATGGCTTTGTTAGCCCGATGGTAGTAGTCTTTCAATATTCAGCCCTCTGCCAAATAATTTTGCTAGATTTGCTGTCTCATTTCTAATTTTTCTGAATTTCCATTGCCTCAGCAGAAATTCTGATGATGTTCCTAATTCATACATGCAGTGATTGTGCATTTGATGATCCAGATCTCAGACCATTAACTGTGATAGATCCATCATTGGTGGAGGAATCCCTCAAAATTTAACCAGCAGATTTGATCTTCCTAGTTGTCTGTCTTATGGCCTTTCTATTCTGGACTGATGATGCATTTCCTTCATAAATCTTTCTTTGTATGATGCTGTATGAGGGCTTAGTCTGATTAACACCAAGAATATCCCTGAATAGCCATGCCAGAAATGACAGGACTTGGTTATGTGGGTATGATATCCATGATCAGTATGGCTGTGACATACCTTGATATCTTAATTCAAAATAAAAATACAATAGGATTATGAATTTAATGAAATAAGTTTAAATATATTATTAAATATGAAACTATCAAATGTTCGCGATATGGCTACCCCCCCATATCCTAAGATTTTAGGACGAGTGAGTGATGAGTCCATCACCTGGACTTACTCCACACCGGTTTGTATACCCAGATTCAAATAGCATAGGAATTGAACACCTTGGAAAAAGAAAGTTCATGTTTTCTGAAGTGCTTGTCTTTTGCAGTAACACTGAGGTTTTGTATGTGTGCATACTATTGTTTTATTATGCAAGTTTGTGTGGGTAATGATTGCTTACCAATGCTTTTCCTCTCCATGCAGAGAATTTTATGACTGGCCAGCGTATTGTCTTTGATAGAGAGAAGCTCGTCCTCGGTTGGAAGAAATTCAATTGTAAGTGTTTTATGCCAGGGAAACACCATCCTCCATGGTCTGTCAGCAAAGCTTTGATTTTCTTCCACCTATTTCTGAAATTATTACTCTCCTTCAGGTTATGATATTGAGAATTCGAGTACTCTCCCTATAAATCCGCGGAACACTACTGCAATGCCCCCATCAGTAGCTGGAGTGCCAAGTAGTTACAACCCAGAAGCAACAGTACAAACCAGAAATGAGTCTCAGGGTACAGTGCTGCCAGTGCCTCCAGTCATCAGTCATTCATCTCACTCTTGCTCTTGCTTTATATATACTCACCTGGTGCTGCTTATACTCTTTTTAGCAATTCTTTGATCATTCTTTTTTCTCCTTTTCTTTTCACATTGGAACTTCGACCCATCCCCTGTATGATCATATAGTTTTCTCTCATCAGGTTTAGTTTACATCCGATTACTGATATCTTGTCATTTTTTTCATTAATTTTGCTCTAGGAGTATGAACACTTTAAACCTATTGATTGTGAATATTATTATATATTTCATTTAAAGGATACCCATTTTGTTTTCTTTTATGGTAAGTTCTGATCCAGGTTATCTTGTTGCTGGTGGTGATTTTTAGCGTGCTGCGAAAACAATGTTTGTATTATTGTTGTTGCTTGTTTCTGGACCATTGTCTCAGGCATAATTCAGAATCTTGACTCTACTAAACCGCCCTTACTGGACCATGTTGACTGAACTTAAGGTTTGTCCAACTCACTTGAGTTGTTCAACTCGGTGCTGACTTGGTCCAAAGTTGGTGTATGAAAGCACTCTGCCTTATTGAAAGCCAACATATTGTTTATGCTGAAAAATGGGTTGTGCTGAAAATTTTATATTTTGATATTGAGTCGCCAAGAACTTGTTTGGCAATGTTCTATTAGAATTGTTCCCAATTACTTGATTTTAAATAGTTTCATAAAATTTCAAATAAGGCCTTAAGTTTTTATCAACACTTTTTAAATTAGTACATAAGTTTTTCGGTAAGTTTTCAATTAAGGACATCGAGCCATTTAAAGATATTTTTTCGGCGACTTTTTCTCCCAGTATTTTTTAATTATCCAAACTACCCTTCGTTTAAAACTATGACATGGTTTCGACAGTCATTACATGTAGCCAATTGCTGTGGGGGTGTTAGTTGTCCTTGATACAGTGAGGACGCTGGTGAAGGAAATGAGGAAAATATAGAGGAAGTGAATGAGAGTTTGATTTCAATGAAGTGTAATTTGAGTGTTTTAAAAAACTAACTTTAAATGGATGGATGTCCTTAATTAAGAACTTGCTGCAAAACTTGGGGACTAATTTGAAAAATACTTAAAGTTATGTCCTTTTTTGAAATAAGGCAAAAACTTTAGGCCTTATTTGAAAATTTCTCTCTTTTTTTTTAACATACATGTTATACATTAACAAAAATGAAAAAAATTTCATCATCAATCTATATAAAGGCTGTTTGGGAGGATAGCTCCTGAATAGATACAGATAAATAAGAAGCTCATATAGTGTCACATTTTCTTGGCTGAATCTTTTCACGATGTAAACCTCCTAATTCATGTTTTCTGCCTTAATCTGTCAGGTTTTAGGCCTGTTCATTCAACAGTATATGCGCCTAGTTAATGATGATGATGATGATGATGATGATAGAATATAGGCTTGAATTGATGCATTTTGTTCAGCCTTTTGGGCTTGTTTGGCCTTTTTCAGGCATCAGTTTTTTATAATTTATAGCATTAGAATGACTATAGAATAAACTTAGGGAACAAATTCATTGTGAATTTATAACAACCTAATTTAAATCCAAATAGATGGATTATCTTAGAAAAAATCAACAGACACGACATAAAATTTGTGCAGACAGCGTGTTTGACTGAAATTAAAATGAATATATATTTTCTGTAACTTTATAATATAGAAACAAACAAGGCCTATGCCAAATGAGATAGATCATGTCTTAAAAATATAACACTGACAAACCCAAACATAAATTATCAAACAATGGTTATGCAGATTGTTAGATTAACTTGAGCACAGATTGTATGTACCAGCCATTGATCCCATGGCAAAAAGAGTGTTCCAAGTGTGGCTAAAACTCCTCCAAAGGATGGTTGTTGTTTCTTCAATGAAGTGGCAGCCTTGTTAGGACCAGCATCATGGATTTTGCTTAAACTGGAATTGAACAGATGGTACCATTGGCATGACTGGGCAATAGGGGTATACACGGATTGGATTGGTGCGGATTGGAGGATTTGGAATCCGTCACCAATCCGTGACGGTTAAAAACCAATCCGTTCAGTCTAATGTTAAAAGAATAATATCAAACATGTTGTAAAAAATTTCATATTTGACCCCTTAATTGTTTTTTCTTATTTTATATTTAGACATCTTAACTTATATTTATACCTCTTAAATTTTTTTTATTTAGATTTAATGTCAACGGATTGGATCGGATTGAATCCGCGGATTGAAGGTAAAATCCGTCACCAATCCGTTGCTAACGGATTACAAGATTTTCAATCCATCACCAATCCGTTTACCTTTAGATCGGTTAAAAATCTACGGATCGGATCGAATTAGATCGGTTTTACGGATCGACGGATTTTTTCTGCACCCCTACTGGGGCAATGTTGCAGAACAGCTTCAACCCCAACCCCAACCTTTGGCATGGCAATCAATCCAACTATGGAACGAGCTCGGATCCACTCCTTTTTAACTCTGGATTTCGCACCGAGGTTAAAGCCTCAGAGGATCCAGATTCAGTCGAGTGGTACGTGATTAAGTGCCCCTTATATTATGTTTCTGAAAACTAGTTTTAATTGTCTTAAAAATTTATCTTCCCAGGTCATGTGTTCTTGTATTATCTACAAGTAGGGAATGCAGAAACATTTCTGTGAAATAATTGCCAAACACCAACCTCATCTTTTCATCAAACTCCATGCATTGTGTGGCCTACTTGTCAAGGTAGACTCTTGGATCAAACTTTGACTTGGGGGAGTCAACGTGGTCACAACCCACATAGGAATTCAAACAGTCAAATGAAAGAGCAGATATAATCCATATAAAGAAAATGGTTGTTGAACTTTAGAGAACTTCATTTGCCTGCATTTACTGCTTCCCCTGTTAGTACCCAGTGAAGTCGAGGCAACTTTTTTCCTGTACCAGTATTTCTTACAAATTAAAGTATGAGGGACTGCAGAAATTTTCTGGTGTTCTGCAACAGATATCATTTATTTATAGCTTCCAAACTTTTGGATGATACAATAACTGTGCTACAATAGTTTCCCTGACTGCCTTGGTGCAATTAACTTCTTAATCCTTCTCAACTTACTGGTTCAAATGTAAGTCTGAGAAGGTTCTCTTTGGCATCAGTGCTGTGCTGAAATAACATGGCATGACGCTTAAAACATAGATGTGCACAAAATATGAACCCTAAACACAATTCATGTAGCTGACCCCAACATAACTGGGACAAGGTTTTGAAGATGATTATGATGAATTTCAAAGCTAACAACCAACCCCAAACATTCAATCAAAGGAGCGGGTGACAACAAAAGCTATAGCTAAAGGGGGCCAAATAAAAAGCTCACATATAATTTTCAAGGGGAAAAACACTCGCATGTAATTTGCAGAAGAAGTCCATTTCAGCAGTCAGTCACCCAGTTAATACTATACTCGGTGTGTATGGCAATGGCACAACAAAGTCAAGCCCACCGAATAGTCTGGATTTCATAAATAGGCGATTCACAAAAGAGAATCACATGCCCAATATCCAAGATTAGGCAAGAAAAGGGGAGAGCATTTGATGTACTTTTCGTCTTCTTGATGTCCAACAAACATTTGGATTCACAGAAGGCTTACATAAAAAAGGATCCTTCTACAGATGTTTTAATCCTGGGCATGAAGCACAGAAATGACTCCATTTGCAATTTCCCAAAAATCTAGATTTTTCCTCTAATTTTTCATATGTTTCTCAGTAATTTCCAAGTAAGATGATAGCCCATAGCACATTTGGAAGAAGGAGCTCATTGTTCATAACCATGAAGTTGCTAGTTAAGATTCATGTTACCAATAAAAATACCAAATACTAATTCCCAAGAAATAGTTAAAATTTTACAAGTGCATAACTAAGCCCAACTAGTTTATTAGCCACTCGAAGATTAGTCGAGCATAACCGTTCTAAGTGTTTTTTTAATCGTACCACACCTTTCATAGCCAAAAAGAAGAAAACGAATTAAAAAAAGAAAAGAAAAACTAGAGACCAAAACTGCTTCATCTCTCATCAGCGATGCAAGGTTCCAACCTTTCTCTTAACTGATCGAACCAAGGACGACAGTTCGTGCTTATCTGTCGCAGATGGCAAATCATTAGATTGTGAATGCTTTTGTTTCTTTGACGATCTATCATCTGATAGCAATTGCTCCTCTCTAGATGGTTGTATCTTGTCTTTCTCCTTTGTATCAGTCCCTCTGCTCTTCTGATGCTTTTGAGCCAACTGTCTCAAATAAGTGGCACTCCTGCAAATGAAAACAAGTTTACTCCAAATAAAGAAAGCACGAGTGATATTGGCTATTCAAGTTCTATAAAGCAAATCTGAAATCAAAGCATCCACTAAAATGAGAAAAAATAAGCTCTTTTGGAAAGTGGACTACACTGTGTTTGACAATCCAAGCTGCTCTGCACTATAAAATGTACATGGTGCCCACCTTTGGTAGACCCAAACAGTTGCTATCATAGGAATGCTCAAACACCACCACAAATTATCCCAACTGAAGAATTATGCCCTTGTAAACTGTGTCTTGGCTGTTATTGCTGTCCATTGTCCAGATAGGGTAGTGGAAATGTAAGAGCATGACTCTTTGCATGATGTGGCCCTACCCAATAAACGGCTCATTAAAAAGTGGGGCCACCTTTACTTCTTTTTTTTTTTTGTTAAACACAAGACTCCATTTTCAATAGAGCACCATAAAATGCCACATTTAGAAAATGACATGGATTTGTAGTCAAGTATAGGAGACCAATTATAGGATACCTTTTGAACTGGGGATCCGTTGGGTCCAAGGCGAAGAGATGAGACTTCAATATAGGTGCAAACCGGGGGTCGTCATGATCAAAAGTTGGTAGCTTGTCTTCAGCAAGCACTTCCTTCCCCCTTTTCCCCTTGACATTTTTAGATTTCAAATTATAGCCCTTTAGACTGGGCTCTGTCCCTTTATCATCGGTGAGCAACAATTCTAGCTCTTCTTTACTAGCTACTTGTTCCTTCTCTGTATCTTCTGGACTGTATCTTCTTTCTGTCTTGCGCTTTTCACTTTTGGTTTTCTTTAAAATGTCCTTGCTACTTTTCTTGGGGTCCTCAACATCAGTGTCTAAAGATTCTTCAAGAAAGAAGTCATCAGGCTGAGCTGCTGCCTCCTGATCATAGTCACTATCATCATCATCTGAAGATGAAAGCTTAGAGGCTCTCTTTCTTTCCTTCCTCTTCTCACTTCTTTTTCTTAGGTATGCCTCCCAGACTGTTTCTGACTTTTTATCCTGCTTCTCAAGAAAGCGCTTGCTTATATCCTCTAAGCCAGTATTAAAAGTAACTTCCATGTCCTTGTCGCCATCATCATTAGCATCTGAACCATCCCCAGACTGTAGGAGAGCACGGTAAATGTCTCTTTTATTGGGCATTTGGGATGAGTTCTTAGGTGAAGCTTCAACATCATCATTCTCATCATCATCGTCAGATTCTCCATCATCAGAAGCCAAAAACTCCTTGAGCTCCAACTCATCCAGCTTCATAAGTTCAAACATCACCATCATCAGTATAAAAGTATAATTAATTGGGTATAGAGATCCAAGTTCATGCAAGTCATAGAGAAAATAACAAGGACTCAAACAGTAGAGGGGCACTTTGCTGGAGACTCAAATAATTTACTGATATAGATACAGAACTAATCATTACTGTTAAAAGAGGGAGCATTTCGATGAACCTAAAGATGCAGAGTCTGAGAATTTTAGCAAAAGGTATCAGAATTTTCTCCAAAAGCATTTGGTGCAACACAAAGATCCACACCGCTCCTATCCTTGTGTATCTAGAATGAGAAAATCTCTGATTCTAGAGATACCTGAATCTTTCACAATCTAGAATTAATTAATTAAATTGTTACTCAGTTCCACATACATACTGGATTGGCCATATCCACCAAGACTGTACCGCCTTTTGCAATTTATCAGCATTCAACATGCTATCAGAGTGTATTGGCCAATTAATCAGCCCTATCAGCCAATATGCCTCCGATACAATTAGTATCGGCCAATAAATTGGGTGCATCGCTGATATGATATGTATCAAATGTCCTCTTCTAAAGCCAAAATCATTTTTTTTCTACATTCTTTTGTAAGGGAAATAGTGCGAGGAGAGTTGTGTGCGTCCCTATTAAAAACACACATGCATGATGTTGATATAAGGTGTTTTAAGTCAAGTAATTGAAGCCAATCCACCATCCTACTGGTGTCAATCCACTAATAGTTTAGTGGTAAGCATCTTCCTTTTCACGTGAACGACCAGGGATCAATCCATGGTTGTTGCCTTGTTGGTTAGGGAAATATTTTTTGTTTTTTGTTGGTTTTGGGCAGGAATGATCTATAAATTATTCATGATGTATATTTGGAGCATTAGATTGATTCATACATGCATTATTTGGGTCGTTCGCAAATTTTTTTTTATTTTTAGTTTTCTATGTAAATATCTGTGAACTTTTGGGATTTGATTTAAAAGATATGCTTTTTCAAAAAATAAATAAATAAAAAATCCACAATTACACAACGACCATTTCATTTTTTGTCCCATAGATCAAGCCCTTAAATCTAACACTAACTACTAAATAGTTAGAAGTATTAAATAAGTAATGAGTTGTAGACATAGCAAAGGCTAAATAGGGTTACGTTCTGCTAAGAGGTACATCACAAGGATCAACGAGATGTAAAAGTCCCATAGGAGAATACTATAATGAAAAGGTCCCATTATGGATGACTTTCGGCAAAAATAATCTAAATCACAGCCATTGATATGTGGGCCTTAAAGTTCAATGGTTTCTTAAATATTAAGTTACATTTTTATATTAAACAATGAGTATAACTCAAATTAATGTCAAATTAGGGCGAGTGCCATTTCATGGGGAACAAGTGTAAGGGGGTTGGATTTTTCATGGGGAACAAGTGTAAGGGGGTTGGATTTATCAGGGGGAACCCATGTGGTGATAAAAAGCCTCACGTAATCCATGAGAGGTACCTCTTAGCAGAACATAATCCATACTAGATAATGATCTTTGACTATCGACATTTATTAGGTCTTAATATAAATAAGCAACAAGAATATAGACGAACAAATACATCAATATTCTTCCTATAAAATAATATAGCAAATTAGCAGTACAAGACCTGTATGACAGTGAACGGTTAGATACTCCCATTCATTTTTGTTACTAATGAAGATGCATCTTAAAATTTAACATTTTGTAACATTCTAAGTTTTTTGAGTTTTTAACCTCAATTTAAATTCATGCCAATAACCGATACATATTACCACAACTGATGCATCCGTTTTTTGGGGGGCAGCCAATTTCTAATCCTTGAAGCAGCCCATGGCTTGTGTGAAGCAGAACCAGACCTGCAGTCCAAAAGTTTCAGTCCATTCAGATGCAGGGCAACTCGCTTCCCATTGAGTCAATTCAAGTTGGCCCAATTCGGCCAATTTGGATATTGACAGCCCCTGATGCACAGTGATGGTAAGAAAAATCCTTCAAAATTTGTTGAGAAAATAAAAAAAAAAAAAATTGTATATATAATATGTGAGCTCAACTTTTAATGTGGGATTGCCATGTGGCAATTCCAACTATTTGCAAGCCTTCTCACAAAGTCCACGTGGCCCTAAAGCTTCTCTCACTAAATTTCTCCCTCAAATCTCTCCTTATTAATATCTACCATCTCCTAAAATCTCTCTTAAAACTTTCAAAGTAGGAGATAGCTTTAAAGAGCATCCAACTCATGCTCCCTCTACCATCTTCTGAAATCCTAAAATCTCATACGTAATCAAATTTAAATTCTAATAATTGTAGGGCCAATTTAAAGGGCATGAATAAATTTCGCACATGATTGTATGTGCTAGGAACCGCATATGCTAGAAATTAGTTAGATATCAAACCAAGTTCGGTACATCATCTCTCAACCGTATGTGTTAGGAACTGTTTTTTTATCACCCTTTGTTTACTTTTGCTTTAAAGAAATCTGGAGTTCTGTGATATACAAGTAGGTCCCTTTCAAACAGGTGAATGGAAATTAGAGCTTGATCTTTTTTTAAGCACTCTGGACCCACAATCTACTTTATCACACTAAAAATCTCACTCAAATAAGAGTTGGGCCTGTCATCAAGTCGTTCACATTTAAGATTATGACCACTATTTTGTTAACATTGGTCAAGTTTCATTCTAAGCCCTCCATCAAATTTATGAAGTCTTATTTGCGCACTACATCAACGACTATGGTTTTAGCATTTTGTAACTTATACGATATTTGGTTAGCACCTACATGTTTCCTATGATGGCAAGCTCATTCACAGGTTCTCTCTTAAACTAATCCTAATCTAATCCTCCAATCCTGTTTTTTAAAGTTGGAAGAGAGAAACAACAGAATCTAAATGAAGTCCATTATTGTAATCTAACTGAAACAATAATGAAAAACTTGCTTCAAGCATTCTTCTACAAATCCGGTGCTTCTAGCATTCTTCCCCAATTTTGGAACTTAAACAACAAAGACCACCTCATTCAATTTTGATGCATTTTAAATAGTCAGGAAACTTGCATTATTCTTCAAATCATCTACAGAAATCATATTAGTTGTGGAATTGTTATACATGAGACCCATCTTTAGGAATTGTTATACATGGGGCCACCTATAAAAATTACAAAATGGACCCATTTTTAGGAATTAGGATATGGAATCCACATCTAGAAATTACAACATGTGACCCCACCTTTAGGAATTAGAACGTGAGGCCCACCTTTAGAAAGTTTGCTGGATGTGGAGCCCACATGTAGAAATTATAAAATGGTATCCACATTTAGAAGTCACGAACCATGAAAATTGTGATACTTACTATAAATTATAACTTGGAGCCCACCTTTTAGGAATTAAAGTGTGGGGCTTACCTTTAGAAATCATGGTTACGTGGGACCTGCCTTTGGAAATCATGCATAAATAGGTGTAATATTAATAATTACACTATATAAACATTCACTTAATATTAACATTACGTTAATATCTTAAAACTATTTCCTACGTTCATTTTAAGTTCTTTTTTTAACTATTTCATATGTTCAGAACACCAATGCTTCAAGCCTCTCTTGCACCTTTATATCAAGAGGTTTTGTGATTTTGATGATGAAGATAATTTTTGGTTCTCCAATTGTGATGTGAAAGCGTATAAATGCTTTGCTAAGGCAAATGCAATTTGGGATTTTTTATTTTTATTTTTATGAAGTAACTTGTTTTTTTAATATTTTTAGAAAAAATTGAACAAAACAAGATTGAGATGCAAGTCAAGAACATTGATATGCTGGCCACTACATAAAAACTTTGTTTTTAAATAACACCGTGTTTTTAAAGTGTATGAGACTCTCACATTTTGCAAGATGCATTGATTTTTTAATAAGTTATGGGTGCTTAGATCTATTAGTATACATGCACATCAAGTAGCAATGGAAATCCCATCATTTTTACAATCATTTTTATGTTCCATTACATGAATGCGGTTTGATGGGAGACGCCTGTTTCTATTTTTTTATTTAGTCAATACAACCTTTTTTTTTTCAAGAGTAGAAATGAACTTTAAACTGATGGACAAATATAAATGCTGAACCAAGAGTAGAAAGTAGAACTTTTAATTCATGGACCATATATTTATTTGTCTAACAATGTATGTGGCTCAACTTTTAACCTTGCATACTGTCTTTCAACTTCTTCCTCATTTTTTGAGAAGTGAAATATAGAAGTGGAAAGAGTCCCAATAAGTTCATGGTAAATCCATACATACAAACAGGCCCAAGAATGATAATCTCCATCATCTAGATAGGCCCTAAATAAAACCAAAAACAGTACTCTGATTCAAGTTACTGTAACCAAGAAGCACTGAAATGATGAAAAAATTAGTGATTGCACTGACCTGGTTAGGTTTAAATTTCCTTTTCATGATCTTCTTACGGTTTGGTTCATCATCATCCCACGAAAGATGAATCTTAGTATGCTGCAATGCACGAGTACTGAAATCAACAGGTTGATAGTTTGCAGGTGCCTGCAAAGAAAAATAAAATCAATCATGCAACATATCTAGCTTTCTAGTAAAAGGGAGGGACAGTTTGCAATTTTAAAAACTAAAAAGGAATTTAAAAAAAAAAATTAAGAGTGTGGCAACAAGGGTTATAAGTCAACCCTACCTAACTTGTTAAAAGGATTGAAGCAACCAAATCACCATTAATATATATAAAGCGAGAGCGATTTGATTTCAAAATTGAGACACGTTTTCGCAATTGATTGCTCAATTTCACTTGCAATTTTGACTCTATTTTTACTTCATCTTCTCAAAAATAGAAGTGTCCTGCACAATCCAGTAAACTCCTAGAAATAGGCCATATTTTCTGTTAACCTTTATCTTCTTTCAACCATTTCAAGTAGCACCTTTCTGTTTTCCCTTTGATGGCAAAACAAGGAGGTCAGGTGCAAAAATGAAGGCATGCTCAATGTAACATATTGGAAAGAACTGTGATGACAGCGCCCCCCCCCCCCCCCCCCCCTCAAACCAAAAAAAAAGGGAAACACATAAGCTAAATCTCAGGACCTGCACTTTGGGATTGGGGTGTGGGGGTTGAAACAATACTTTAATTGGTTAAAGGATCGTGTCAAGCATGCTAATCAAGATCATGGGGCCTTCAGGCATTAGGACCGGGAGCCTAAAATGGCAAAACAACGATTAGATAATTTTCGAAACATGTAAATGGGAAAGGACATTTAGGTAATAAGTTGTATGAACAGCTTGGAGTCGTAAATATTCACATTTTGAAAGTAATGATAGCAAATTCAAAGCTAAGGGTTTGCTTGTTTAAACTAGGGGTGCTCAAGGGACATTGAGCCAGGTTCTAGCCTCGATTTTTTTTGGAACTTGGGCTAGGCCTGAATCTAAATTTTTGGAACCTTTAATATAGAACTAGCTTGGATTACAAAAGGCCCGAAGCCTGAAAAGGTAATGCACATAGTTTAGTGACTAATTTACCCAAACAAGTTATTGGAAGCCTAAACAAGTGATAGAAGGGCTGGAACAGACCGGCTCAACTGAATAAATGGGCTGACTCGGACCTAACATGTGTAAGGCACGCTGGGCTCGAGCCAGGCACTTAAGGCCCATGTTGGGCATGGGCAGGGTACAGGCTCATATTTTTTAAAGTGGGGCTATGCCTGGATATGGCCTCAGCCTGACCCAGCCCAGCCCATAAACACCCCCAGTTTGCACCCATCTGGATGTGTATATGTTATATGTGTAACATTCATGCACGTGCATGTTTGCACTCATTTACTTATGTGAATGATTCACATGTGTTAATTTTGGTGTAGATGACCCTATTTTTGCTGGAATTTCCAAACCTCAGACCCTATCAGAAAGATTTACATGAGCAAGTGATGTATATTCTGCATTCCCTTTGGAGGCCAAAGGGATGTAAAGCACATCTGTGTCCCAGGTAGGCGGGTTAGGGACAATATTATTTCCCTTTTTATCTATGCTTATTTTTTTTCTATCGGCAGGCCAGATTGACATGCCTAATTATAGCCCACAAATCTGCACACCCTACACCAACATAAACCCAGCACAAATGCAAGCACCCGCACATATTGCAGAGATAGCTCGTTTACAGACACGTCTGTATGGATAAGCTATGCCGATATTAATTAGTGATTCTATACTATACGGTTAAAGCAGACCTAGATTAGCAGCAACAGATGCCTAATCACCACCTTCTGTGCAACTCCTCTCCCATTAAATGCTCACAATCTCTCCGCTCACATGTGAGCATGTGTGAACAGAAGGAGAAGTAAAATGTGCACAAATTAATATCACCTCTATGTGATCACCATCAAAGTAGGAAGAAATACCTCTGTTGCCACATCACGAGGAGGATGCTTAAATTCCATAGAATCAGGAATAAACCGCAAATCAAATTTATTTGATGTTCTTTCAAACTCCACTTCATTAAAAGTTTGGTAGAGGTAATCTGCTGTAGCACTCGAGTCACATTCTACAACGGCATAGTAGTAGCTGAAGGTACAAAAGAATGAGAAAGCGACAGAATGATTAATGTATTGAGTGATCAAAGACAGAAGGCAGCACAAAAAGAGAAGATTGCTCATGCATAAGACAAATCACAACCATCAAGATTACAGTGCAGAAAGAGAAACCACCTATGCAGTAAAGTTTTGATCGAACAAGGAGCTATTCTGTTAACACATCTTTACGCATGTTCACCTCTAAAACAGAATTTAAATATTCTAAAGCTCGTAGGCTCCCTACTCATCTTCTACTATGATATCAAGAAAATATACAAGGCCCAATTAGTAGTAGTATTAACTGTCCGCTTGGGACAAGAAATCCACATAGTTGGGGTCCACTTTCAATGATCCAGTGTGTTTTCCCAGTGAGAAAAATATGGACAGGCAGTGCAGTCAAAACTCTTGCGGGATATAACTGAACCCATTTGCATCATCTAATAATTGGATTATGAAAAAACATGCCCATGATTTGGATTGTTTTCCAATGAATAGGGCTAGTCTTTATAAAGAGATGTAATTCCTCTCAGTCGATTAATAAAATTTCTTTCTAGAGAATTTCTCTGGATGGTCTGTCTTTGGTTTGAGACCAAGAAAGTTTTGATTCATACGGATCCCTATCCCTAAGCTCTGGCTTGGAGAGTAGTCCTTGGCTACTCTTACCCTACCTGCACTGGCTAACAGGCAGATGAAAGGCACAGTGCCATCTTTTTGTGAGAATACAGCATGGTTTGACACAAGATCTGATAAACAAGAATGCCTCATAAATCCACCAAACAAATAAACGACACCTAAAGCTTAATTACAAGAACCATAGAGGATAAACATTTTGTGGTGGGAAGGGGTGATAATTTATCACGAAACCTTTATATGTATAAAATGTGTCGAAATTTGAAAGATCAAAGTAGATGAGAATGAGATGCCTTTTGACCAACTTTGAGCAAAAGGGAGTAATGGTTAGAGAAACTCTGGAAAGGAACGGATAAGGAATGCATATGCTTTCATGAAGTATGGATAGCCACCGAGGACTGGAAGGTTATCTCTTCTTCATGCTTTTTCCCAACTGAGAGTGATAAGATGAATCAACTCAAAAGGGTCTTTAGTGTGACAATAAGAGTCATCAATATGATGGGAAGTGGAGGCAAGCAGCATTTACACAATTATATCAAAGTGTTAGCAATGATGCTGAAAGAAGAGCTGGGAGTCGTAATCACCTTCGCTAGAGGATACACACTCTAGCAGAAGGGGTACATTCTTGCTTTAAAAAAAGGCACTAACAACAATTATGCTTTTCTGTTAATATTATTACTGGTAGCAAATGCTTGGAATCTGTAAGTATTTAGCGTTCATTCTAGAGCTTCGCATAAATAGAATTAGAAAACCAAACAAGATGTTTTCAAAAAAAAAACAAAGAAAAAGGCACTGACAATAATTATGCTTTTCTGTAAATATTATTACTGGTAGCAAATGATAGGAACTTGTAAGTAAAAGGATGACATTCTAGGAGTTGCAAACTGCAATGCAGGTACAGGAAAGCTTTTAACAGTTTGTAGGAACTCATGTAGATTTTAGTCAGCTGAAAATGGAGAAACAAAATAAAAGAATTGGAGAAAATCAATAAAAGCTTGCTTTGCAACAGAAAGATGACCATTCTTTTATCAATACTAATCAATCCAGAAGAATCATGGAACAAAATTGATCCCTCTGTTTAACATCTGGTAGAATGAGATAAAGGAAGCAGAAGTTGTGAATCTATAAATAGGATAGAGTACGAATTAGTTTCATAATTCACACAAAGAAATTGTGGTAAATGACAACATTTATATCTAAAAAAATCACCTTAGCTTACTCATCTCATAAGCGCGCAGCTTTTCATCATCAATTTCATCATCGTCATCATCATCATCTTCACTATGCTCTTTGTCACTATCAAAGAGGGCAGTGGGTCCACGCACTGATTCTTCTTCCATGCGCTTAAGCCCAAATTCAGTTGGATAGACAGCCACAGACAAAATTTGTCCACCTTTAGGGAGATCTGAGCCGAACGCCACATACAGATCAACAGCCTAAAGAATACAAAAAGAAAACATGATCCAAAACTGTGCGACAATAAAATCATCCACCAGCTAATCTGCAGCAAAACTGTGCAACTATAAAATCATCCAACTAATCAGGGTTTTAAAACTCGGACTCAGCCCCCAACTCTGCAGGGGTCGAGTCAAATCAAGCGGATCGACTGGGGTTGAATCCCCATTTTTTCCTGGTTTTTGCAGAAAATGGTGGAGGGGAAATGGGTTCTTGTTATTGAGATATGAATTCTATTATTTGGATTTGAGAGATGGGTTTCCATTAAAAGAAGAGGGGAATGGAATCATGGGGCTCCCATGATGGGAGAGATGGAATTATTGGAGTGGGATGATGGAAACAAGGGCATGGTTGAAGAAAGGGTGGGATTTTGATGGGTGTTGTGTGGAAGGTGTTGGAAGCAAAGAAAGAGAAGGAAGTGGGAGAACAGGAAGAGGAGAGGGGTTGAGAGGAGAGGAATTTCAGATGAAGTGAGATGAAGAAGGTACCCAACTCGGTCATGGCCAGGTCCGAGTAAAACCAGTAAAACAGCCCTCACGTAATTTGATCCTGGGACATCTCCCCTGAGGGATAATGCCCCTAACCAATGTGCTGGTCATGTGGTTGGCACTGTTATGCAAAATTCAGACCTACAAATATTTCTCTAGTTATTCAGAAAAAAAAAAAAAAAAAACAGAACTATGAAATCATTGGTGTTTTAAGCAAATATTTAATACAACAACAGAAACCACGAGAGCCTAGAAATAACATACCTTAATATAATGCCAATCCATATTGACAACTGCCAATCTGTGAGTCTCACGTTCGATCACTGGTATGTCTTCCTGTTTCCACATAATGAAGAGATGAAGGTAAAATTAGGCAAACCATAGTGATAAAAAAAATTTGAAAAAAAAATTAAAAAAAGTATTCACGCACTTATAGAATGTAAAATGATGAACTCTGGATGAGAACAGTTAAAGTCAAAATAAGTGCTGCATTTGCCTTTTCTCCAGATTATTATTTGTGGAGAACACATGATACATCTACAAAACTAATTAATCAGGTGTTGATCACCAGAATCAAAGAAGCATATGGTAATCAAAATGGCTTAAGCTTTATGAATGCCGCTAAAGGTGAGATAAACAATAAAACTTGCTTTGTCAGAAAAGGGAAGTCTATATAAATGCAACTTAAACAGTGGTGCCCTATGTGCCTTATAGATACAGATTCAGTAGACCACCTCCATAACTGTGCCTTTCCCAGGGTGTTAGGAATGCAATTTTCTCATGGTTTGGTTACCATTATACTTCCGCACTCCCTTGTGCAGCTATCCTATGGGTGGAAGTTAAGTGATGATACAGAGTTCGGCAGGAATCTATGGTTTGGTGGTGATCATTTGGATGCTTTTTTTTTATTGGACTTTATTAATGAATACAAAACTATTACATCAGAACACAAGACATAAAGTAGAAGAGATTATATTGCATCAACAATCAACGAGCCAAAAAAATCATGCACAATACAGTAGTACCCATTTTCGTGAGGCCACCTCCATAGCACTTTAAGCAATCATCAAGGTATCTAAATGCAATCCCAGCTTAGACACGGAACTGGAAATTCGATTCACTTCCCAATACACTTCCACTCCGCTCACATTGAAGAAGTTAAGTCCCAGATCTCCCTCAATATAGATGCTAATCTCCATAGTTCTTCCCCTCTTCTTTAAAAATTTGATTGCATTCTTCAAATCCCCCTAATAATTATTGAAGTTCTGACCTTTCTTTGAAGATCTTAAGCATCTGATCTATACACAGAGTCTTTGCTTCATTGGATTATTTTACGCTGACAACAATCTTCACCTTCATTGTTCATTGGCATGCCTCCCATTCCTATCAGACCCAGTTTACCTCTAGCTATTCCATCAATATTAAATTTCAGCCAATCTAACCCTGGAGGCCTCCAGGATGTCTGATTTGATATTCTTTCTACCCACCCCAGATAGAGTCTTCTGAATACCTCAAATAACCAATAAGTTTATTCCTTTCTCAAAGCTGACAAATATGCCACCATTGCTTTGATGAAATAAAAAACCTCTCTTATTTGATTCAATCTCTTTTCCGTTAGACACCTGTTCACTTCTTTCCTTCCAAGTAGACTATACAATTGCCTATGAGGTCATCCTCCATAACATTTTCTTTTGATACGATTCCACAACCGATCAATCATGCATCCGATGTGTCCTAGAAGACTCAAGTGACTCTGAGAAAGAAAATACTTTTGAGATTTTTTTACCATACTTCCATTGTGTGGCCACATTATAAGAAAAGATGATCAATAGTTTCATTTTCAATTCCATAAAGAAAGCACACCGATGAAGCATTTGTTGGTGAGATTTCTCTTCTGAATAAGTTGTTTCTGAGAACTTTTCCAGCCACTATTCTCCAGTAGAAAGCTTTCACTCTTGGAGGAGCCATATTAAAAATAAATGTCATGAGTGCTACCAAATGTAGTGGACAATTTTATATGCCACAGATGTATCTTAAGTTTTATGTTACTCTTATCAAATAAATTGTAATTAGAATATCTGAATAATTGTAATTGAGAGTGAGGATCAAACCACAATGGGAGATCACCCAATTCAATCCAAATTTCTCTTCAGATTCTGTCTCAGTTTCGTCAACCCAATCCTGAGCAAGAGAGCATGAGGGGAGATCTGAAACGGGAGGGGATATAGCCACGTACTCTCCAAACAGAGCCCACTTCCAAATCCCCTTATTTAAGCTTTCCCTGCAGAGAAATGCATAGCAATGCTTTGACAGTAGTGACTCAAATTCAGACTCAGACAAAGTTAAAACTCCATGCCGCCACATTATTGACATAATACATACATATATATATAGAAAACTCTATGCAATTCTTAATATATGCACACTTCCAAAATCTTACTCTTATCCCCATTTCCCTATCAAATAATGTATCCCTCCTAAGAAGACACTCACTAATCCAGACTCAAACTTTCCCACGCCCGCAAACGCCACCCCACCACCATCACAAAGGTGAAAAAACAGAAGACTTTCCACACCAGTGCCTTTGATTTTTAAAACCGTACGCAACATCTGTCTCCCACACCCTCATCAATATTTTTCAACAATTACTCTCTTCCACAAAGCTACTCTGTGGACTCCAAACATCCACAACTGATGTAGGCAATGTGGAATCTAATCTAATATGGAAGGTAAGATCAATCGAAGAATTAACAATCCATTTTACCTATAAATCACACCAATTGCACAATCTAATACTGAAAATAAAGTGAGGAAATATGCAACAGTCCAAGGCGTCATTACAATCTTGCAATAATGGTCTCTAAAGTAAGAAGAGGAAGGAAACTTAAAGAAAGATAGAACTACCACTTGCTTAAGGAATCGCCAATTCAACTATTCAAGTAAATTATTTGTTCCCTTTGCGAGGATTTGAAACAATGTCCTGGATCAAATGGGTTGCAAATGTTCAATGTGTGATAGGGGATTTAAAACAATATTCGGATTTGAAAATAAATTACCCACAACAATAATGAGGCTCAAAATAAAATTCAGATTTGAAAATAAATTACCCACAACAATAATGAGGCTCAAAATTAAATTCAAATGTAGAATGCAATGTGAAAATAGTGAAAAGAATGGAAAAATTAGGGTTCCAATGTGGTTCGGCCACTGATGGATGGTCAATATAGGTACAGCTGGGGCTGATTGGGTTAGGAATAGGTTCAGCTGGGGCTGATTGGGGCTCGATAATGGTTGGGTCACTAGATCTTGAAGATCTATGGCTGGCGGCTTGGGTTAGGATGGCTATAGCCTATAGGTGGTTTGAATGGCTGGATTTGGGAGTTTTAAACATGGAATGCTGGGATCTAAAGGCTGATGGTTTAGATCTATGGACTTGATGGCTGGATTTGGAGAAGGTGAGGGGCAGTTGATGGATCTTGGTCTAGATCTAGGGTTTTGTCAAAAGAAACAAAGGAAAAGAAATTAAGAGGAAGATAACGAGGATTACCTCAAATTGGCCTCGCCCCAAATTCCAATCCCGGAGGCAAGAAGATCTCAAGAGCACCTTGAAGCAGACTCATGGAGAACTCAAAACTTTGGTTTTCATTCAATAAGCATTATTAAGAGAAAAATCTACAAGGTCTCTTGATAACATAAAACCTTAAAAACATCTTTGTAAAATTAATAAATAAAAGAAAAAAACTAAAGAAAAAAATAATGCCATTGCATGGGATTTCATGCGCCGAGGGGACTTTGCATTAAGTTGTGGGCACCCTTTGACTCCCTCTTTTATATTTTCTTCTAACTCTTCATGGGCCCCTCTAAATCTCTTTAAATCTCTTTTCTTTTCTCCCATGTGGCACTTCCCAGTGTGGGGCCTTCAATGCAATTGCACACATGGGGCCTTCAATCCACCAGACGCTTGATCCAAAGGGATCCAACTGTTGATGCTGTCAAAATGGAAATCCAACAGTGGACTATCATTGTCTCGATGATCAAAGTCTAGATATGCATCATCCATCCACAGATTTTACTTGATTTGCAATCCTACGCCGCTGTCCACTTACTTAAACAAGGCCCATTTCTTTCCCTTATTCTTCAAAATTTTAATCCACTCCCCCTTCGCATTTAGAGGCCTAGATGTTCTTTTTTTCTTCCCATCCTTCCCTTCCCAAAGAAAATCCATCCAACTTCTTTGCTATTAGATGTCCAATTGGAAGATTTACCATTGATGCTTCAATGAGGGTAATGCAGCCTCCCAAGTGAAAGTTGTCTTCTTTTCCATATTGCGACTTGTTTTCTACAGATCTTCGATCTCCATATTGTTAAGCTTTTTTCTCCAACCTTTGATTCCTGTCTTGCAGTAAAAAAAGATAACATAGCTAACCCTAAAATCACCATAACACCCTAACTCAAACCAGCTACTAAAAGATACGACCATGGTTATAAAATTTAGTCAAAAACAATCCATTTTATCTCTTCTTTTTTTTTTGGCCTTTTGTGCTATTGGCCAGGAGTGATACTTTAAACTTGGAGACTTAGAGATCAATCATAGGGACAGTGATACTAAGGTTCCAACACCACAACCATGAGTGTGTTCACTAAACATTTCATCCATGACGCATAGTAATTTTCTTTATGTTCAATCCAAAACTTAAAAATGTAAAGGGATTCCACTCTCCCCGCCTTTTATTGTTATCTTATTTACCTCTAAAACACTCTTTTCATTATTATTATTATTATTATAATTATTGAATGGTAACTTTCATTAAAGCAAGCAATGCAAAAGATATTACTGACAAGCTTACACCGCAACACCCAGAAAGACAAAACTAAGCCAACACCAATGGTGCTAGCAAAAACAGAATAAGAAAGAAAAACATAAGAAAGTCCCTAACATAGATTAGCCACTTCCCTCCAATTCCTCATAATCTGATCTACATAATAACCATTGAAAGAGGTATTAAGCATCACCCAAGAGGCAACAACAAATATGATTCTGTCCAACGAAATGCTTGAATCTGCAGCCACCCCCTCAAAGCACCTTTAGTTTCTCTTCTTCCATATGATTTAAATCACCGCAAGAAAAGAAAGCCTCCACATCTCCTTCCCTCTAGGAGATCCTAATGGGCACTTCCAAGCCTTAAATAGAGCTAGGATACAATTAAGAAAGACCCAGCTGCACCCAAAACTGTTAATCATAGATCTCCATAGCGTCTGGGACAACATTTTACAATTCAACAGTAGGTGATCAACAGATTCCTCATCACACAAACACATAAAAACACATAAGGCGACCATTTACCATTATCTTCCTTCTCCATCTTAAATTGTTCATAGTGAGAATTCTCTTTCGGATTCGCCAACCACCCATAGACTGCTACTCTTGGAGGGGCCTTTAACCTCCATATACCTGCCACCCAGGTCCTCTTACCATCCCTTGTGGTGATGGCTGCGAAGGAGGAGGAGACAGAGAAAGACCCGTCATTGGAAGCTTTCCATCTCCTCTTCCTGATACCTCTATCTCATCAATGACAGTTTAAAAAAAAAAAAAAAAAAATGAAACTTTCCAAACACACATTTTTCCTGGCAATTCTTAGTGTTTCCCCAAAACCCCCACACCCACAATGTATCATTCATGGATAGAACATGAAAAAAGAAAGAAAAAGATCACCTTTTCCAAAGGTACATCCTCCTCAGAATACACTTCATCACTTTCATCATCATCTGAAGTTGAAGTGGTGGCCTCGCTTTCCGCCTCATCATCTTCATCCTCCTGCTCAGATTCACTTGAATCAGACTCCAACACACCCCCACCTTCAATTTCCCCTCTACCATCGACATCACTCTTCATCCGCGCTTGTTCTTGTTCTTCATCTTCTGGTTCTGGTTCTGGTTCCTGGTGGTAGTAATGGAGAAGATGGCTTTGGGGTTTGGGCTTCCTGCGTTTCCCTCTCTTGTCGAGTGGGGCAGAGGAAGAAGAGAAGTTCTTGTCGGTTAAGATTTTATTGAACCTGGAATCGAGAGAGACCTTCGAGTGGTTCTTGGGCGCTCGTTTGAATCTGGGGTCCCAATGAACTGATGCAAATCGGGTGTCTGTGATGATATCTTCATTGTTTTCGATCGTTCTAGTGTTGTTCTTCTTCTTGTCGTCTGAGATTTCTTTCTCCTCCTTGTTGTTCGTGTTCTTCATCTTCGATTTCTTCTTCTTCTGCTGCTGCTGTTTCCTCTCTTCTTCCTTTCTTGCCATGGCTTTCTGCGACCTAGCAATGCAATCTACTTTGCTTCCGGGAAATGGAGCTCTCACAGGGTTTTAGGGTTTAGAGCAACTGGAAAAATGGAGAATGGAGCTATGACACCAAACTGTATATTAACTTTACACAAGGGAGAATTTCAAATAAGGCATTAATTTTTTTATTTTTTATTTTTTTATTTTTTTGCCTTGTTTTGAAAAATGAGACAAGTTTTAAGACTTTTCAAATTACACTCTTTAAAAGTTTTCCGACGAGTTTTTAATTAAGGGTATCTGTCCATTTAAAATGATTTTCTGATGACTTTCTCCCTCATTTTGTTTAAAGTAATTATATTATCATTTATTGAAATAATTCAAATCCTCGTACAGGTCCTCTATATTCTCCTCCTGTTTCTTCACTAGCATTCGTACGGTGATTGAGGGCAACTAGAGTCTTCACGACGACTGATTGCATGTAGTGGTTATACAATAACCATGTAATGGATTTAAATGAATGATAGCTTTAGTATTTTCAAAAAGATTGAGGGGAAAAGTCGTCAGAAAATACCTGTCGGATGTCCTTAATAGAAAACTTACTGGAAAACTTAGACACTAATTTAAAAAGTTTTAAAGCCTATATTCGCTTTTTAAATAAGACAAATTTAAAACTTTTCTTATGAAACTCCATTTTGGAGGCAAAATTAAAATTAAAAGGGTATAATTAAATTGGATATATCAAAAGTAATAACATCTGTATATGATAACTAGCAAAATGCATGTGTGCTAAGTCTGTGCAATATAATTCATTATATATTTATAAAATGATATTAACAGTTTATAAAAGTCTAAAAGATCTTTTTTCATATGAATTATATTGAGATGGTCAAAACATGCTCAATTGTTATAATATATATGAATATTATATTACATTTTATTTGGAGTAAAGTTTGAAATAACTTTCATATTGAGGCATTTCTATTAAGGCCCGGCCCGGCCCAACTAATAAAAATATAAGTGGATGCTATTATTTAATTAGTTGATCCAAATGACTTTTAATCTCCTATTAGTAAGTGTTCATAAGAAAATTAAAAAAAAAATCTACATATAAATCTATTGAATAAAATATCAACATTAATATCTACTAGCACAAAAACCCGTCCTAATTAAGGGTATGCATGAAGAGGTAGGATTATTATATGTATGTTAGAAATAGAAAAGATAGGAGTCCATGGGGGGAGTATATTAGTAAAAAGTGGAGGGAGAGTATATTAGCCAGTTGTAGAAATTGAAAATAACTTCTAGTCAAAATTAAAAAAGCATGGTCAAAATTAGATCCAAAACCTTCTAGCTTAAAATATTATAATTGAAAATTCATCAAAACAATGAAAAACAAAATCAACATACAAATATTTTTTAGTTTTTCTAAATAGCCTATTCAACAACTTTCATGACTTCATTCCATTTAGTGATTTTGGGACTTCTATCAATTACATTATTGATTATTAAATTGTTCATAAGAAAAAATTAAGCAAATATTATTAAATATTGGGTTTTAAAGTCACGAGTTCCTCTAATAAATCAAAAGCAAGAACTATGTAAATTACAAAATTATTTAAAACATATACAATCGACCTTTTTTAAATGCAAAATCCTACATATTCTTGATCAGAAGTCAAGTATCAATACATGCAAACCAAGAAAGAAAATTACCAAATCAAAAAGTCTATATGGACCAACTATTGAGACCGAATTTGGGACCGATCTGACGTGGTGATCCACGTGGCGCTGACGTATTGTACACAGTGCATTCAACTTTTGAGAGAACGGGAGAAAGTAAAAAAAGGGGAAATCGGTGTATGAACAGGAAATGCCCAAATCGCTCTCTCCTTCTTCTCCCGCTTCAACCCCTTCTCCACCGATAGTGGTCCTCCTCGCCGGCGATCTGGATCTGCCCCTTCTGCTTCCACCACAACCACTCCCCCCCTCACTACTCTTCCATCTCCAACGACAACCTCCCCGCCGAGCTATTCCCCCAATACGCCACTATCGAGTACCTGATCAATCTCCGCCCACTCTTCCTCCCTAGCTCCCAAACGGTCTCTGGTTCTTCTCCCTCTTCTCTCGCTTGAAGGCAAACACGCATCTCTCTCTCGGTGACGGAAGAGGAGAAAGAGGAGCAGCCCGTTGGTCCTTGATGCCCAGGTATGTTGTTGTTTGTTTTTTTTTTTTTTAATAAAATAGTGCAAATGATATTAAGTTTTCATATTGCTATGGATGTTGTTGTTCTCTTTCCATAGATTTGGGGCACTTTTATTGTCTATGTCTGTTTACTTTTTTGCTTCGTCTGTTATTTCGTAGCTTGTGATAAGAGGGAATGTGAATGTGGAAGATACCATTTGTTATCTTTCTATATCGTATGCAAGAGCCCATTAAGTTGCTAGATTTCTTATTGCATGGGATGTGAATGTGGAAGATACCATTTGTTATCTTTCTGGTAGTAAAATTGCCACATTGTTTCTTACAGAGAATGGCATTGAAGGTTACAAATTGGGCCTAGTTAAAAAAAAATTGTGGTTCACTTTTGCAATGTAATATCTTTTGCTAATTACTGCATAGCATCTTTCTTTGCTGAACCTTTTGGCTCCCGCTTTTCAATACTTTGTTAGAATTAAATTTCTTAAATGTGTATAATGGCAATTAACTAAAGTTCATTAACAATTTTCTCATTTATGATGTGGTGAACATCCTTTCTGCTTGTGGAATTGGGTGTTTCTGATGTTGTTGGCCTTGCAATCAATCCATTTTCCTGTTGATACTCTTATCCCGACTTGAGGTGTAACATATGATCAGTGATATAGGTCAATAGAATCCTCCAGCCCCTACCCCCAAGCTTGATCTTGTTTAGAGAATTATATGAACTATCTCTTCTATTGTATAAGAAGTAGTAGAACAAACCCTATTGGCAGATTAACTGATAACAGGTAGTATTGATTCTAAATCAAGATCTTTGTCTTTCTGGTATTATGAATGTATAAGATCGACTTAAAAAAAAAAGGAACATTGGCACCTTTACTATAATTACGGCGAGTGTGGTTATGAAGCAACATAGGTTGGTTATGATGGAAAAAGATGGTTTTTTTGTTCCCATCTTTTTTGTTTTGGGTTTTGATTGCTGGGTCTTTTAGTTTTTGAAATGAGTTCTTTTTTTATTTTTTATAATCTCTTAGCTTTTATTCAACTGGGATTTTTTTTTTTAATTCAAATCTTCTGGTATCTAGTTTTGAATCCTTGGAAGAGTTTGAGAGAGAGGATTCTTACTTGGAAAACTGCTTTGTTCGGACATTGTTATTTTCACATTTTCCTCCAACTTGTTCTCTGCTATTGTGTGAGAAGTTTGTCCTAATGAAATATTGATGTTTCGATGCCTCATTAGCCAGGAGACTTCTTGTATTCGATAAAGAAATAGTGCTAGTGCTATTAGATAGTAATGGTCTGCACTTAACAAAATACGTGCATTAACAATGAATCAGTGACAATCAATTAACACTCGATACCAAAATCCATTATCAATTAGTAAATCCGCTTTTTCTTCTTGAATTTAATTTTGACACTCACAAAGACGCCAAGTTTCCCATTACATTCAACTAATATAATTCAATAAAATTACAATATCTCCATATCAAGTGAGCCTGGAGTGTGGCTAGTTGATATACAAAATTTTCAAGTGAGCCTAGGTTGTATTCGATACAAAAAAAGGTTGAACAACTGAAGTTCTGAAATCCCAAAATAGGGACATCATCGTTTTCAGAATCTCTTGAACTCCCTCACATTAACAAACATTTCTATACAAGAAATTATGTACGCCACCTACAATAAATATGAGATCAATGTTAGAAAACAAAAAAAGAAATCACTGGACAATAAAAATGTGAGAGAGTATTAATTTGATCACCAACACCATAAAGAAGAAATTTTAATAAGACGATAGTTTTTGTTAATATCCTTTCCATAAGAAACTCTACCAGGTCAGCCTATGAGTCCTCATGTTTGTCATTCGGTATTCGACCAAGTAATAAATTTGCTGCTATTTTTTTTTCTATAATACCGGATTTCATTCTATTCCAAGAACAAAGAAAAAAGAAAGAAAAGAAGGAATGAAAGAAACAAACAAAAAAATCAGAACAATATGATTCATTTGAAGTATATGTAAATCATCAATAAAAAAATCACAGTATTTACCGGCTGAAAATCAAATGTATTGCCACGCGACAGACAATCCATAAATTTCATCACGAAGATGCCACAATCATAATTGTTAAAATAGTAATATAAGATGGATTATTATACCAATTAGAATAGATACTGTAATTCTCATAGGAGCCTCTAATAGAGAGACATACCCATTGTCTTGTTGAGGGCAGTCATCAACGAAATGAATATCAACCTTATCCCATTTATGAATCTTCATTTGTTTAAATTGTTCTTTTAAGAAAGATACCTGCATAAAGGAAATATAACAGTTAAGTTTCATATACAAGTACATTGTTTATTTCAAACTTTTCATGGGAGCATATACCTTGTTATGGGTACTCACCGTTTCATTCATGTATGCAACGTCACCACAAGACTTCAAAGAGTTGTATATACAAAAAAACTTCTTGTTTGAATCAAGTACGAGGAGAAGCCAGTGTTTTGAAGCCCAATTCATTGGGATAAATATTTTATCCCATGAGGTTAAGATGGACTTCAAGTTCTTCACATTTAAATGCTTTAGCAGTTCAATGAATTCAACTTCCCTGTTGGCTTTCTCCCACTCATCAACTTAGCATAGGTGTCAATAATCTAGAAGTTAAGATAGCATGTTCAGTGTTAGTTGTCAAGGTTTCAAATTGTATACATGATTGAATGCTTATAACTAATAAGATGTGAAATTAACTACCAACCTTATCGGATATCCAACCTTCTTCATCCAATAAATTCTTGATTTCTGAACGCCAAATTTTTAGCTTGCCCACCTCCTTAACACTAAAGAAATAGAACTTATTATTTAGTAATTAATAAATATAAATACTTATTATCTAGTGTGAGTACTATGGTATAAAGTAACTAGGTTTATAATGGTTCATACTCTTTTCCAACTTTGGCTTCAAAACTTGCAATTGCATCCTCCTCTTCTTCCGAAATGTCAATCTTTGATTGGATTTCATCCGCAATCAATCTCTCTCTCTTTCTCTTGTTTGCGTTCATTTATTCTTCGTTCTTTGCAATATTGCTTTTGTGCATGCATCATATGGTGTCTGGAACATCTGTGATGACTTCCGAACTCTACCCCCATTTTTCTTTAAAATATTCTCAACACAACTAGACATTGGCGGATTTGGAGAAGAAGAATGATCCATACGACGGTGTGAAGCATCCACAATATCCATGGGCGAGTGACGCACCGAGATCCCTCTATTTTGCAACTCCATATTTTCACTCCTTAATCGTTCATTCTCATCCTCCAATATGGTAAGCCTTAGCTCCAAATCCTTAATCTTCGTTATATAGTTCTCGCGATCACCCTATGTAAGTTTCAAATAGTTAGTGAAAAATATATTTAAAACATTAAGTTCATATTAAAGATTTTGAATAGCATTTTCCACTTTTAAACAAATATGGTTAAAATTACAATGATATCCGGCATGCGTTCCTCCATTCTCCTGACTATGAAATCAGCCATCGTCGTTGTCTACTGTAACCCATAATTAAAACAAGTATAAGTCGCAAGAAGGATGCAACCATACAACCATGACCAAGTACTTTAAATTAAAGAATAAAAATAAGTTAAAAATACCTGAGACAATTTTGGGGGGGATAACAAGGTTATTTCTTCTTTAGTTGGAGTGATTTCCTCAATGACCTAAAAAATAGAGTATTCGTTTCATTTATTGTAGTCAATATCATAAATTACTACAAGAAGTATATCATGGAGAAAAGTGAAGGTATACATACCTTTGTATAGCTAAGATTGTCCAATATAGCTTTAAAAGACTTGCTTTGCATGTATTTCGAACTATTAGCCCATCGCATATAACGTGAATAAGAATTGGCGCGAATAGGCTCATATCGGTTAACATGTTCATAAAACCAAGGCTGTAAGAAAAGGTATAAGAATGTAAGTGAAGATGTGAAAGTCACAAGTTCTATTGTATTGTAACAATTATAAAAACCATGATTAAAAAAAAAAAAAAAAGGATAACTGCTTACTTCCAAGAGCATGACACATCCATTTATAAATCCAGTTGTCTTCCTCGAGCTTTCGCGTATACTTTTTATCAAGAACTCATGTACAGCAATAGCCCATGCATAATCATTAACTTTTTCCAACTCATCAACCATGAATATGATATTGAATGGAATTGACTGACATGATTTTGGAAAAAGAAGGGTACTACAAACATACAACATGTAAAGCTTCTTGAAATCGGCAATCGAATCCAACCTCTTCTTATCCAACAACATTTTCTTGTTAGATGCAATCTTCTTCGAGATTACTTTTAAATGCTTCTCTAATGTTTCCGTTCCTATATAGTTCTTTTCGAAATATTTCTCCAAAAATTCACATTCTTCTGTCAAAACCCTTGTCCCTAATTGTATTCTTTCTCCATTCATATTCAACCCCATTATCAGCGCGACATCTTGAGGTAGAATTGGAAGGAGCTTTCCTCCAAGTTGAAATGCACTTTTTTCATTATCCCACCTAGTTATTATCGTTGATAAAAATGTACACTGACATTTCAAGTTCGCAGACATCTCTGTAAAGTGTTTAAAAGGTGTTTCTCCTATCGCATTAATATGAACATCCTCTAACTTTAAATCCTCGATGAACTTGATAAACCTTGAAGGGCAGCATTTAGTATCTAATTTTACAATTTCATTTGTATTTTGGTTGGCCTGTATCAAATTACAACAAAAGAAAAATTAAATAAACATGAAATTCAAATGAGAAGACACTAATGAATTGAAGTCATGTTCAGTGATTACCATGATGCAATTTTGTTATCCTTTCAATTAGCAAACAGAATCATTGTCTCTGTAATTAGAAAATGAACCACAATGAGATGGAGTAAAATAGTGATATAACATAATAAATGATAAATCAGTGGAAAGCACAATTAAAATAGGACCTTATAGATTTAAATCGAGAAACAATCGAACTTTTAAAAAAGTGGGAAATTAGAACTTTCATGACCCAAATCAATCTCCTGATAAAGTGCAAAACAGACCATTCCAACGATGAACAAGGAACTGTTTGCATGGTGCCTGTTTCTATGTAAGCTTCAATATTTCCTTCGCACGCCCTGAAATCATTATTCACTATTCCCATTCTCGGAGATTCTTAGAGGGGAAAATGACTTTTTTCCATGTAAAGAAGGAAATTTTGAAGGAAATGAAACATAGAAATAGGTTCCGTACAAACAAAGCCCATACTCCTCTGTATGTAAAAGGCAAAACATCATGTTTCATAAACATATAGTTTTGTACATAATTATTCAGATGTAAGTTGCCATCACCAAGGTGACCATATCCCAATATTTTTGCTGATGGTCCTAGAAAAAGAAAGAAAAAAGATTCTAAATTTCAAATGAAAGAAGCAACAGTAGAGATTTTTTTCCTCATTTTTTTTATCAGATGGCAACTTTGTGAGACAAATCATGATTCCAAAATGGAGTAGTCACTAGAATAAGATGTTTTCTCAGCCAAAACATTTTAGGAACTCTTTCTGAAAATTACCATGAAACAATGATATTGTTGACACCAAGTTAAAATACCAAGTCGTGATCGCATCTCATCCACGACATTGTAGAGCTGTTCAACCGGCAATGACAAATCATACTTGTAGACTGCCCCTGGTTTCATCAATGCTACTGTTATGCCCTGGCACCAATAATAAAGCTTTGCAATTGTCAATGAAACCTTCTTTCGCATAACTAAAATACTATTCTATACTGAATAAATCTAACTATAATGCACTCAACAATAGAATTAAGCCTCAGATCGGGGGTACAAAACCTGACCTGAAACCAACCCATGAAACCTGGCTCAAACCACCCACACTCTAAACGAGTCAGGTGTAGGTTGTGTTTTTCCAACTAGCGATTATGTGGTTTGTTTGATTTGGGCCAGTCACACCCAAAGGGTCATCATCCCCCAACAAATGGTATCTTCCACATTAACATCCCGTGCAATAAGAAGTCTAGCAACCCAGTGGGCTCTTGCGTACGATATAGAAAGATAACAAATCGTATCTTCCACATTCACATTCCTTTTCATCACAAGCTGCAAAGTAACAGACGAAGCAAAAGAGCAAGCATACATAGAGAATAAAAGTGCCCCAAATATGTAGAAAGAGAACAACATCCATAGCAGTATGAAAACTCAATATCATTTGCATGATTTAATTAAAAAAAAAAAAACAACAACATACCTGGGCGTCAAGGACCAACGGGCTGCTCCTCTTTGTCCTCTTCCGTCACCGAGAGAGAGAGAGAGAGAGAGAGGGATGCACGTTTGCCTCCGAGCGAGAGAAGATGGAGAAGAACCAGAGATCGTTTGGGAGGGAGGAGGAGTGGGGCAGAGATCGATCTGGTGCTCGATAGTGGTGTATTGGGGGAATAGCTCGGCGGGGAGGTTGTCGTCGGAGATGGAGTAGTAGTGAGGGGGGAAGTGGTTGCGGTTGAAGCAGAAGGGGAAAATCCAGATCGTCGGCGAGGAGGACCACTATCGGTGGAGAAGGGGTTGAAGCGGGAGAAGAAGGAGAGAGCAATTTGTGCATTTCCTGTTCATACACTGATTTCCCCTTTTTTTTTCCTTTCTCCCGCTCTCTCAAAAGTTGAATGCACTGTGCACAACACGTCAGCGCCACGTGGATCACCACGTCGGATTGGTCCCAAATTCGGTCTCAAAGTCGGTCTATATAGACTTTTTGTTACCAAATATAAGTAAATAAAAATCCCCAAAACTTTAAAGATGTAATCGAGCCTTGGACTTTCTACATTATCACAAAATCAAGTTTATTTGTCCTACATTGAAAGATTAAAAAATAACAATAATCAATTTTACTTTACCTCTTGTAAAAACAATGGGAAGAGATATGCCTTAACCATTGGTTCATTATGGATTGAGGATAAAATCTCTTTTAAAATTTGTTATATTGTTATCAAATGTATGACTTTGGGTGTGTTTGGTTCGGTTGCTTAAAACTCAAACGGGCTTCTTTAAAAGTAACTTAAAATCTCTAAAAAAAAAAAACCCTTATGAAAATTCACTTCTTCAAAGCATTTTTTAATAGAAAATGTCGTTTTGTTACCTAAGCATTTGCGCCTACTCTTTAATAGCAAAAGTGCCCAAGGTTTTTTGGTTAGACCTAAAGAAAGCAACCTTTAACATATAATAATCAATTAATTATGATGGGCCAAGCCCAAATGACCCAATCCATGTGAAAAGCCCAATCTTGTAAAGACCCACCAAGCCCAAAGTGGTCCAAGTCAAGTCAAGTTCATCAGGCAGCTACATAGCCTGGCTACATCATTAGGAGAAGCATCTAGGAGCCTCACCCTCGCCACCTTGGAAGGAGTCAGCCCTCTCCTCATCTTTGACCGAGTCTCATGGAGAGCACCTCAACCACCTCGTCCGTTGAGAAGAAGTCGTGAACTCCACCACAATAGCTATCTAGTTGCTAGTAAGTCGCCCCAATCTGTTAGGGGGCGACTATAAATTGTAAGCCCCACCAACACTTGGGAGGAGATATCTTTACCTGAGCACGACTCTCTCTTCTCCTTCTCGAAGCTTGTACTCTTTGCTCCCTGCACCCTTGAGCTAATAAAGTATCCGGCAACCAAAGCCATTCAAAAGTGGACGTAGGTCGCGATCGACCGAACCACTATAAATTCTCTCTCTCTTCTTTAATTTCCAAATTATTCACTCATTACTTGACCGGTGGTGCCCGAAACCAGTTTTTGGCATCATCAAATTATTATAGATTTTTTTTTTAAAAGCAAATGATACAATATGCAAGAGCCTTGTAAGTAAATAAAATGGCCCCACATCAAACAATTTTTGTGCCATTTTATGTGGGCCCAACTGAAAACCACTTGAATTTAGTCGTCTCTATGAAACTAACAAAAATTTAAAATCTTAATATAAAGTTGTCATTAACCTATATGAAAAAACCTCAACATACTTGGAAAAGCTAAAAATATACATAAAATGCTTGGAGGCTGAAGACTAGAACAGAGAAGATTAATAGACATTTACTTCCAGCCATATTCTTGTTTATAAAGATAACAAAAGACATGGCATGGTCGTTGGGCCATGGGAGTATGTCTTCTAACTTGATTCTCCTTGTGATGATTTGGTATAGTTTCTTTGAAAAATGTTCAATCTTTATATATATATATATATATATATATATATATATATATATATATATGTAAGAAAGAAGCTTGCATTTGTGATGAGACCAACACACTTAAGCATGGATTCAACATGTATACTCTTTTTTTTTATATGGATTTAGGGCTTGTTTGGTATCTCTACTCTTTTTTTTTTTTTATAGATCCATCTAAAATAGAGCCATTAAAAAAAGAGCCATAAAAAAAAGAGGCTAGAATAAAAAAAAACACGTTTGGTAACGCATAAATCTATTTTAAGGACCTTGCCTCTATATTTTAAGACTCAAAAGCTCTATTTCTCATCTGCCCACTTTTGGAGCATTTGGATTTTAGAGGATTTGTCTCTAAATGTCTAAACTGGACATAGTCTAGAATCTTGTGCCAAACGCTCTAATTGTTCAAACCTCTGTCTGATTTAGACATTTAGAGAAATAGAGGCTTGAAATAGAGATGCCAAACATGCACTTAATATGTGAACATTTGCCATTTTCACAGTGGGGTAGATTGTTTTGTGAGTATGTTACCTTTGCATCTTTTATGTTTTTTTTTTAATATAAACTAGTAAGGAATTGACACTTTGGAGTTTAATAATTTGCACTTGCATTTTACCAGATGTTCCAATTTCTATGTTACTTGGAGCCAAAGTGTTGTAAATGTGTTCAAAACGTTACTACTAACACATGACACACATTATCTGAGAGATGATGGAAACTATAAATAATTAGTAAATAATTAGGATCTGCCCCGACCAGGATATGATAACACCTTACTAAGAATGTACAATGTACACAATGGTCATGTACCACACATACAAAATTGGTTGTATATGAGTTTCCACTATTTTTACCTATAAACAAGAGAAGAAGTGTGAATAGGGTTGTAAACGGGTCGGTTCTGGTTCGGATCCATGATGGACCCGGACCCGGAACTGGAATCATTAAGGATAAGGTGGAACTGGATCCGGACCCAGAACCGTTTCAGAACCGAGCTATTGGCTCCGGAATCGGAACCAAAACCATATATGAGATAGGTTTGAATACGGGTCCGGGTCTAGGTAGAGGATGATATTAAAAAAATATAATTTTTAAGAGAGATTTTTTAAAATTATGGTAATACGTCGGGTCTCGGGTCCACGGGTCCGAGCCAAGGTGGAACTGGACCCTGACCCATTTACTTATCGGGGCCTAAATAAGGACTCAGAGCCGGTTTTTAACGGGTCATAACCTTTGGGTAATCGGAGAATTGAGAACTCATTTACATCCCTAAGTGTGAAGGATTACGGACTAAATGTTTGTGCTAAGAGACTTAATTGATAGAGTGCCTGTTAGCAGATCTGGGTTGGGCTTGGATCTGCTCAAGCCCCAATCTAAGAACAATGGCTTCGGATCGAACCAACGGATACATCAGTCTCGACCCAGACCCAGGTTTATGGTTTGAGATTTTTATTGGGTTGGACCTAGAAAATTGGGCCCAACCTTTCTAGAGTTAATCCTCAGGCTCTTACTGTGGTAGTGTCTTTGTCTGTGCACTTGGGTGTGCATGTAACTATTATTGGCAGGCTCAACTACAACTATACAAGTTCCAAGCTCTATATCAGATGTACATTCATTATTTTTGTAAAATCCCTATTGGGTCCACAGGCCCAATTGACTTACAAAACTACTGCCTTGTATGGGTTAGAACTTAGAACTCAGAATAAGCTTACATTTATGACCAATTCAGACTAATCAAATCATAACCCAATCTTTTACAACAATTAAGAAACGTTAGTAGTTTTTCTTGGAGAAAGGACTACCAATTAAAATGGGGGCAAATGACAAAGTTTGCTATACCTAGTGGTACTAGGGTTGTAAACGGGTCGGTTCCGGTCCGGGGTCCATGGTGGACCCGGAACCGGAACCGTTAAGGAGAAGGTGGATCCGGATTCGGAACCGTTTCAGAACCTGTTTCTTGGCTCTGGATCCAGAACCATATATGGGACAGGTCTAGATCCGGGCTTGAGCCTACGTAGAGAATGATATTAAAAAAATATAGTTTTTAGGAAAGATTTTTGAAAATTGAGATAATATGTCGAGTCTCCGGTCCACGGGTCCGAACAAAAGTGGAACCGGACCCGGACCCATTTACTTATCGGGGCCTAAATAAAGACTCAGACCTGGTTTTTAACGGGTCGGAACCTTCGGGTAATCGGAGAATCGAGGACCCATTTAGGTCGGAACCTTCGGGTAATCGCATAATCGGAGACCCAAAATAGGTAGGGAAGTGTTTGAACATATTGATATTATCTTCTACATGTATCCAAAAAAAATGTCATGTTATCGATTGTCACATCTATGACCCTGAAGTAGAATGTCTTCGGACAACAACTTGTTAAAGAACCCAATTAATGTAATATTTTCAGTAAACTTTATCTACTATAGGACCTATATGTTAGAGGTCCTGATGGGTACCATAGTCTATATCATATCCTTCACCCTGCACCTTATATCTTTCATCCCTCTCCTCATTTGTAATCCTTCAAGTGAAGCTCATTTCACATTGAATTCATTTGTATTCAATTCCTATGTATTTTATGCAAACAAATATACTCTAAAAATAAAATTGTAGTCTACTTTCTTAATTAAGAGTCGAATAACCTAGAAAAATTGAAAATTGATGAGTCAAAATTTAAATAAAGATGATCAAAACCATTGGCTTTCATCTATAACAATGGGCACCTATCAATCTGTTGCATTTGGGCCAACTCACATGATCTTGGTCCGGGCCGGATAAATATCGTCCGGCCCATGTATGTACAAATCTGGATATGTTGTAAACCATCAAACCAAGATGCACTATAATGCTGATGGTGCACCAGCTCTGTTCACTTTGCAAAAGGGTTATCTCTGACCTAAAACCACTCTTTCATTAGGTATATTGAGATGATTGTTACTTAATGGTGTTCATGGCCAGGTCAGGCCGGATCAAAGCTTGTCGAAGACCGGCCCATTAATTATGGGCCTAATATTTAAGCTCAGATCCGTCTCAAGAGCCTAAAGGTCATGTCCAAGCCAACCTATTTTCAAAATCCTGCACCACTTGGTCGTAATTGTGTCTGGCCAGGCTGGCTCTTTAAGCATGTATAGACCTAGGCTTTGGCCCTTATGGTAATCGGAGCCCAATTCCAGACTTAAATGTGAGTGGGTTTAGACTGAACGGGCCTATGGACCCCATTGTTATTTTTGATTTTTTTTTTTTACTATCGGAGGGTTTCCAACCCTTTGGGCTGGACTAATCCGTCCGGGCTCAGAGGGAAGCCGAGTAAACTCCCCTGTAGCCCTAGTGTGGTAGTGCAGTTTCGAACCTATAACCTTTGGGTGCAAACCGTGGTTTTAAGCCAACTGAGCACTGTTATTTGTGATTGACTGTGAGATTTTCAGAACGAGATCGTTTATTTTAAAAATCTGGCATTTAATTTTCCCCCTCCATTTCAGATTTCTTCATATGTTTTAGAGAGGATATATGTAAAACAAACCTAAACATAAAACTCCTATGTGTTCTTTATATGTGAAAAAAATCCCCCAACCTAAAATTCTGTGTGTTCTTTGTAAGAGGATTTTTCTTTACCAGTCATGTTAGGCAATTATATGGCCAAAACTCCCATCCTCTAAACTTTTGTGCTAAAGGAAGCTTCTTGCAAGGGCCTTTTAGGATTGTTCTTTTTTCGGATGCTAAAGAAGTGGTTGACTCTAGCGATAGGTAAGAGGATTGGGTCATCAATCTATTTATTTTGGACGTTAAAAATCAATGTATAGTGGCTTTTCCTTAGATTCGTTTTTATTTTCGTAGAACTTTGAACGTGGCTGCTCATGTTTTGACTAAGCATTGCTCTAGGCTTGGCAGGAGCCCCTCTCTAGCTGTTATTTTGGCTTTGCTTTGTTTTCCAATTAAATGTCTACTTACCAGGAATACTTAGATGCAGACCAATCTCAGAGAAAATGTCTATCCGTGATATAGAATTGTTCATAGCAAAGAGGCCATAAGATCATTTTAACCATTAATTTAAGAGTCTCATCAAAGTTATGAAATGCAGGTACATTTAAGATAAATGGTGGGGTGAGTACGAGTATGAAATAGGAATGAGTTCTTATTCATGAGGATGGAGAGAGGTCAGAATCAAGACAGGTAGGTGACCAACATGTACCAGACTAGCAATTAATAAATATCAGACTTATAACTCCTCTTTTGCTCGATAATGTTTTCCTAGGATCATTTACAAGCATAGTTTGTTTCATGTAATCATCAAGTTTATAGGAATTCTAAAACTTGTATTTATAAAAATAGTCTGTTAGTATTTTTGAGTGTTGGCTAATTCATTGGGTGGACAAAACATAGGGATTTTAATGTAATTTAGATGGACCATCCTGCTTTGAAGAAGAATTCCAACGCATCAGGAGACAGAGTATTTTCAGCAAAGAGACAGACCGATCGATCGCCTCCTGAATCCGATCGATCGCCCAGAAT
>QPKB01000008.1:15383692-15592865 GCA_003546025.1 Camphora micrantha
TTATCATTTTGAAAACTTTAATTGGTGCTGGGAAATGAGTGATGCGCTTGGTAAAGCCTGTGTTTTTTATTTTTCTTAATCTACCTCATTTTAGTGGATCTTACATTTCCTCAGCGAACCAATCCTACCAAAACCTTGAGGCATTTGTAGAGACAGGGGAAACACTTTTCCGCAATAGGTTCCTTTTAAATGCATGACAATCAAAGGAATTATAACAATGAATGGGTTTTTGTGTAAATGTTCCAGATGATCTTATAGGGCTTATTTGTTTTGTGTAATTGAAAACATAACAATTGTAAATTCTCTAAGAAATGGTTAAAAGTCGAAGAAATAAAAGTGAATTTTCAAAAATGACAATCAAATAGTATCCATTTAATGAGAAACTATAAAAGGGGAGATGAGAAATGAATACGACAATCATCATCCTAATAATTTAAATCATAGGAAAGTGAGGGTTGCATTTATATCCCCACCTTATATTCTCTACTCTTTAGCAATGCTTGTTGAAGTCGTATGATAGATGAATTCTTGTCTATCCAATTCTCATGCAAACAAAGGCCTCATGAAGATCAGGGCGTCGAGCCAGTGGCCTAACTTTCTTTTTCATCTCTTTCTGTTTTTTCTCCTTAAAACAAGGAGATCTCAAAGCAGTTACTATTTTAAAATAGATTTTTTATTTTTGGGGTGGTCCAACCCAATAGTGTAGGGTAGCGAAGAAGTGGAAACCAACCAAAATGATTCCTTTCTCATCATCATCAGTCCAACTTTTTTACCACTTGTGGAAAAAGGCAAGAGTCAGGATTAGAGGAGCTGCCCTGTCTTGAGCAATTTTGACTCAATAAAAGCAGATGCCATGGAAGTTACAACTATGTTAGCAGAAATCTCTGAGTCTCAGGTCTCAGTACACCAACTCCAATAGTACACAAGGGCACTTTCTTCAAAGTTGGTGTCCACTGAATGGAGATTTCATATAGCACCCTCACAATCCCTCTAATTCTAATTCCATCATTGGAGCCTCTCTCTCTCTCTCTCTGAAATTCAAGCCGCTCAAAATGTCTTCTTCATGTAGAATAAATTTCATTCCAAACAGCCAACATACTTATAGTTGAGTGGTCACCCACATCGGACATTGGTCCACTTCCAAAACTTCTAAAATCCACTTGAAAATCTTGAGTCTACCCTCAAATTTCACATGAAAATCTTGGTCTACACCCAAAACCCAACTGCGTGTTTCGGTATATACATGCATTGGGGGTGGTTGCCCCCGTCGGACCATGATCCACTTCCGAAACTTCCAAAATCCACTTTAAAATTTTGAGTGTGCCTGGCCTGCTACTACCAGGATCCATCTACAGTACTCAAGAGAAAGTATCACTCCTAGGCCAGTAACCCAAAATCATTCTAAATAGAGTTGGATGCACGGTCGAGCCAATCACTTATATTTAGTACTTTAACTTCCCTTTTATTTTAGACATCAAATGAGATTTAGCATATATCTAATGGTAATTATGAACTTCTAGGAAAGGGATATTGCCTGTAGATTTGCTCTTAGACTCAACATTTATCTTGATGAGTGAGATATCGCATACATCATACCATATACTATTCTATGGCCATGCGATATCGCATCTCACTGTTACTGTAACAATAGCTCAGTGGAGAATGCTTAAACTTTGATAATTTTTAGACAAATGTCAGTCTGAGGGCATAATATCCCTTCAGGATATGATTTAATCTTTGAGCCACTGACAAATTTTTTGATCCTGGCTTCCATTTGGTTTTGTTTGGGAGGGAGAGAACATGTGCTGCTGTTACACAAGGCAAAGCAGTTTGGAGACAGCCTGGCCAACATAAAAGTTTGTTGGATGGAACATGGTATATGTCCATTGGAAAATCTTTACCATCCAAACTTTTTGATTTTTAGACCGTGCTCTACCGTACTACTCCCACTGCCACCATGACCATGCAATGTAATCATTGGAGTCTGGACTCTGGACCGTCCTAGCAAATTTAGCTAGGAGAACTTTGTAATGCTCATCAATGCCTAATAAGAATTTCATACCCATTCAAAATAAGTGGCTCCTTATTTTAAGGGTTCTCAGATAATATCACCCAAATAGAAGTTGAACTCATCATAAATTGATTACTAACCAAAACCATGAATAAGAAATTATATAAATTCCTGTGTTTCCTACTTATCAATGTGACGGAGTCATCTTATCTTCGGGTCATCATCATCATTAAAGCTTTGTCTCATTTCTATTGAGATGGGTCATATGTAATTTTATTTTATTTTTGTTCTGTTGCATTTCTTTTAAATCTATTGTTATTACTTTCATTTATATTTTTTTCAATCTACCTCTTCTCCTTGATGGACCACTAGCCTATATAGAAATGAGAGTGAGAAAGTAAGATTTCATAAGAACGATCGGAAAGGGGGCCATTTAACTTGAACAACTTGGATTTTCATAATTAGGCCCCATTTAGGGACTCTGAATCTGTGTCGCATCTACTACATGGAAATATGTGACAAATGCTTAAAACTCCATCGTGGGGCCCACATGGAGATAGTCTAGACTATTCAAGACGAAAGTCTTCCATTCCAATGACACTAGCATTAAATCCCATGCACAATCCATTGAAAATTCAAAATAGAACGATCAATAATAATTTCTCAACTTTGAAGTAAAACTTAAACATCACGTACCTATTTAGTTGCTTTTATACTTACTGAAATCAGAGATCATAAGTAGGACCAAATACTTGAGATTCAGAGAGGGAATCAAAGATTATAAATGGAGAGAAAGAAATAGGAGAGGGAGGAAGAGGAGGTTAAAAAAGGAGAGAGACATAAAGATGAGGTTAGATGAAGAGAACGGAGAGACACATCCGTTCAATGAGTTATTTCAAGATGAGGTAGTTTTTTTTTTTTTTTTTTAAATTGAGATGTATTAATTGAGTCCTACTTCCATTTGCTGATGTGGCTAATTGTGGATAGATTTAGACTAAAAAAAACTAAAAAACGTGTCTCAACTGCACCAATTTGCACCTTTCAAGAGAAAGAATATCCTTAAAGTTTCAGTTTAAAAGGAGCGGAGAACTCCGTGTAATTAAGCACCATGATGGAAATATGATTAACACAGTAACACCACGTCAGCACATAGTCACAATTTTACTAATTTGCTTAATTGAACAGTGGAACCTGCTCCTTTCGAAATGAAACTTGAGGGTGATATTCATTTTGAAGGATCTGAATTGTATAGAGAAATATTAAAGTGAGAAATATTATATGAGAATTTTTTTTGCGGGGCTTAACTAGCAACCCATCAAAACCTAACAACCAATAGGGAACCCCCTGATAGTCACTAATCTCAAAGATTAGCACTCATCCAAATGGACAGAACCGTTGGATCGAAGGTTGAATATTTTTTTGAATATGAAGCCATTAAATGTGTGGGTCACGAATGAAGGGATTAGGGGCATGGATTTGGGGTCAAACTTGATACTTGGGGTGGTCTCACATGGATCTTTCCATCCCCTCTGGTCCCATCCCCATTGTGGGCCCCACAAAAAATCCTCATATAATATGTGAGAACAGTTCCTACCTGAATATTGTCCATATATATATATATATATATATATATATATATATAGGGAAATTCAAGTGCGTCTATCCCCCACCATTGAAGGACACTTTCCTTTTGGGGAACTTTTAAGTACAAAAATACTTTTGTACTTTTTGAAAAAAACTCTCTTTTGTACTTGAAACTTATGAAAAAGAAGAAGAGTGTTCCTTATCTTATAGTGAGGGATATATGCAATTAAATATTATATATATATATATATATATATATATATATGTGTGTGTGTGTGTGTGTGTGAGAGAGAGACTCGTGATGGACTTATGAGGTTCCATGTAAATAGCTGTGACACAGGATCTGGATGAGTTTTTGAGTCAGCCGAAGGAAGGCTCGGTAAACGGTGCATGTGTTCCCACAAAATTCCGTTTTCCAACAGCAGCTCACGCGCTTTTGGGCGTCTCGATGGCAATCATCCTGCGTTGACTAGTTCATTGGCCATCGCATCCCAGACCTTTCAACAACCGATCCTGATCCTCTTGTCACACACCATGAGAGAATTCTTTCAAGCCTACCCAGGCCCGCAAGCTCAGTAGTGACTAGTGAGATTTGTTGGGCCTTCACCATGCAGCTAGCTGCATGTGAGTTCATTTGTGAGGTTTAAAGTTAAAATCTGAACCACTAAAATTTTTCATTTTTATATGCCACGCCAAATCTCACTCCAATCAAAGTTGGATCTTTATATGATTAATCATTTGTTACATGGACCGATCCTTTTATGTGTGAAGCCCTCATTTCATAAATGGGAACTATTAGTGGGTTTATGGGGGCTGGATGCCTAGACAAGCGAATGGGACGGTTCTGGATTAGAACTATACAGGACTTGGATCTAGACCCATTTCTAAATAATAGTTTTGGTTTTAGGTTCGATTCCGACTCAGAACCTATTTTGTTGATTCAGAACCAAGTACAACTAGAGGATCGAGATCTAGTTTTCAAGCGGTCTTGATTTATTTTCATTTGTTTGTTTTTTAATTTTTTTTCTTCTTAAAATAAGGATATAATTCAGTCTATAATAGTGCATCAAAGTCTAATATATATTTTTTTTCTAAATATAAGATTGTACAGCAAAAAATTATTTTGGAACTCAGAGCCAGACCCATTTATCAATAAGAACATAATTCAATTTCGTATATAGGCCCGTTTATGAATTGAAATCTAAAATAAATTCAAACCCCAATTTTTCACGGGTTTAAACCTCTAGTTAATCAGTGAACTAGATATCCATTTACGTCCCAGAGATGCCCCGAGGCCCTTACTCCCAAATAACTCATTTATTCCAGGCATTAATGGTGGGCCAACCTGATTTTGAAGTTGGTTCAATCGTCATGGTGGGCCTCAGCCAGATATACACAATCCTAACAAATTACTTTCTTCTCTATTATCTCACCTATAAAGTACCCAACCCAAACCCCCCATGCTCTCCTATATCCTATTCTCTCTCTCTCTTTCTCAAAAAATGAGGTAAGAAGAACCTTTTCCTCATTGACATTGGAGAAAGAAGACATGGGACTAGTGTCATGTTCAAATGGGTGCCTCTCCAAGGAAGAACCCCAAAGCACCAGATCCTCACATCTCTACTCCACAGACTCAGCATCTCTCTCCTCTCAGCCAAGCCTCCCAACAGTCCCCTCCCTCACCACCTCCCAAATCCACCTCCCTCCCACCCACCACCAATGCATCTCCACCCTCAAAGCCCACTCCTCTCCTGTCTTCTCCCTCACCCTCTCTGCTAAATCCCTCTACAGTGGATCATCCAACGGTGAGATCCGACTGTGGCCTACCCAACCCACATCATGTCCCACATCCAACATCGTGACTGTTGGTAAGGCTGCGGTCAAATCTGTAGCTGTTCTCCACAACAAGCTCTTCACAGCACATCAGGACCACAAGATCCGGGTCTGGGAAATCGATCGAGGATATAAGCTGTCAGCTACACTGCCCACCCTCTTGGATAGGGTCTTGAGGTTCCTGCCGCCGAAAAACCATGTCCAGGTAGGTATGTCAATGACCCTGCAAGATGAGCCTCCCTTCAGTAAGATTGTCAAGCAAAAGCTCTGCTATAAAACATTGAAGATTTGGCTTTGATTAAGCTCAGTTTTAAGCTCCATGAATATGTGAGCCAAGCTTGGGTTAATCTTGCATGAAGTATAAGTTAAAATCTAAATCAAGTCCAGTGTTGATTGTAATCATCTCAATATATACATATTTGGAGAGAGAGAGAGAGGAAACAAATTGCTCATATTATTATTTTTAATTACTAAGCTTTTCAGTAATTTTCAGTTTTGTAATTTGTGATTCAAGAGTTTTATTTGGATTCAACCTAGTGAAGTGTGAAGGGTTATTATTAATAATAATTTGAGTAATTTTTTTTAAAAATTTAGTTATACACATGTTTTTTGTTTTTTTTTTAAGAAACTTTGTGCTAGGAGTGATCCAATTTGGAAGACCTAGCTACTTGTATCCTATGATCAAATCTAAACCTATGTGTATTAAACTCACTAACTATGTAAATTGCCACCAACTTAGATTTTTTACTCATTCTATTTATTTAAATTTACAATTGTATATAAAATTTGGAATGAAAATGATGTTGTTTTAGTGGTTATTGTTTGATGCCTTTGACCGGATAGTTTTTAATTTTTTTTAATGCTGTTACATGTAGGTGATTGGAACACCTTTAAAATCTTTTTCTCTCCTCTCTTCATAATTGCCATCCTCCCACATGAGTGTACTTCTTGCTTCACAAGAGATGAGTCAAGATCCTCTGGTCTCTGACTTAAATAGAATTCTTGGGTGAAGAATAGGGTGCTCACCTATTTAAAATTCAAGCCGTTTAAAATGAATATCCTCACGATTTATAAGATGTCACCAAATTTTACACTAATAATAGGAGTTGGCCTATTGTAAGATTAAATAAATCATAATATCATGATTAATAATGCTATTCATCATAGTGTTGGGCCAACTCTTACTAAAGTGAAACATAAAGCCTGTTTCCTTCTAGAATTTTGGATAACAACTTGGTGCGTGGGGAAATTCGTGATGTAATGTGATGGCTTGTCCCTTGGCATTTCTAAATTTTATATTTCTTCACCCATATTCTAAAATCTCAGCCACTATGTTGAGAGTATTCTTTTTTGCTAGTTGGGCTACTTATCTAGAGGTGATATTTTGACTTGAGTGACTAGGGATCAATCCCCCGACATCCTATCTCTATTCTCAAATACAAAGGAGGATGCGTGAATTCCCCTATCTTATTTCACATGCATGTTTGAAAATTTCTCCATATAGGAGCATGTGCACACCAGAGTGTTACCAAGGGACATCAAAGTTCATTGAGGCATGGGAACTATTTTGGACCCATTAGGAAAAGAGAGTTGTTGACCAATAATATCTTAAAATAATAATAAGTTATCTGAAAATTTAATCTCTAAATTTAACTTATCTGATCCAAAATCTATTTAAAATTTCAACTAACCTCATATTCTATAACCAGTACTCCCCTAATTATCACCACTTCTAATAACACAATGAAACATTAATGCAGGTCCGTAGGCACAAGAAGTGCACCTGGGTGCACCACATAGACTCTGTATCAGCCCTTGCCCTCTCCACAGATGGCACCATCCTCTACTCAGTCTCCTGGGACAGAACCCTCAAAATCTGGCGCACCAATGACTTCAGATGCATGGAATCAGTAGCAAATGCACACGACGACGCCATCAACGCCCTAGCCATCTCCCAGGAGGGCTTCATCTACACTGGCTCGGCAGACACACGAATCAAGGTCTGGACCAAGGGCCCAGCCCAAAAGAAGCACTCCCTCCATGCCACTCTAGAGAAGCACAGGTCTGCAGTCAATGCACTGGCCCTGAGCCCAGATGGCTCAGTCCTCTACTCGGGTGCGTGTGACCGGTCCATTGTGGTCTGGGAGAGAGATTTGACTAGTAGGAATGTGCATATGGTGGTTGTGGGTGCATTGAGAGGGCATACAAAGGCTATTTTGTGTTTGGGTGTGGTCAAGGGTGGGGATGTGGTGTGTAGTGGGTCCGCCGATCGGACGGTTCGGGTTTGGATGAGGGGCGTGGATCGGGGGTATTCGTGTTTGGCTGTGTTGGATGGGCATGCTGGCCCAGTTAAGTGTTTGGCTGTTGGGCTGGACCGCGGCGGCGGAGGTGGTGATGGTGGTGGTACTTCTGTTGTTGTCTATAGTGGGGGTTTGGATTGTGACATCAAGGTCTGGCAGGTTTCAAGTCCGGATCCTTTATAAGTTGGGCCGCTTATGGAAAATCTGAACCGCACGGTAAATAGATAAATACCCCCTCTTTTTTGAGCCTCCTTGGCAAAATTTAGTTAAAGTAAGAGTCGGGCTTACTTTCATTCAGATTGATCATCATATTACAGCAATGATGAACTAATTTTTATTGGAGTGAAATTCGGCAGAGGATAGTTGAAGCGGGGTAATTATTTTGAGCAGTTTATATATTATGTTAGTGGCTATAGGTTACCTTAGCGTATCTCAAGTTGAGAGATTTTTGTTGCTTAGCTAATAGATTTAAATAGGAAGATTATTGATTTGTATATAAGAGGAATGTGAATCTAGTCATGTGGAATGGTAAGCTCTTTCCATTATAATTAAAGAAAAAAAGGGCTCTTTTGTAAAGGATCCATCAATTTCTACAGCTGAAAGTTTGATTGTGCTTCATTAATGTATTTCATTTCTTTCTTTTATTGAAAATATAGGACAACCTGGTTTAGTTTAAGACCTCATAGGCTTATAAAATACAAGGACCAAGTAATGATCAAGTTCATTATATAATCTAAGCCATTGGCTAATTGAGGAAAGCCCTTCAAGTAGCGTTACAGGTTCATAAACTCTGTCATAAGTCATATTTTGCGGAGTAAGTAAAGAAAAATATTCTCTCTTGCTGAGACGCCAATGATGTGTATAATGTACAGTCCTATCACTGTACTGATCTGATGCTCAAAGTCGTTCCATGGAGCCCATGATTTAGTCGGTCTTTATTGCCATCTGAGTAAGATTGATGAGCTTACTTGAAAGGTTTGTTTGTGATTTGTGTAAGAGGAGGGAGACATGAGTCTGGCCCACCTAAGTAAAGTTCAATAAATGTTAGGTGCGCTGAAGGATTTTGTCTTTTATATTTCCTTCATTGTTAGTTTTTTCTTCACCTTCCTCAAAATGATTCCAAGGAAAATGTGTGAATCTTCAAGATTTTTAAGGCACCTTTGGTAATAAAATCTGTGGGGAAAAGATTTTCTCTTTCCACTATTATATGCTATATTCAAATTTGGTAGTCGCAAATCATCACTGATTTTTTGCACTTAAAATATGCGATTGATATGATTTTAGGATTCAATCTCTCCCGATTGGATATGCAAATCCTGCGTGTAAAAGGGTGGTGGGCATAAAAGCCAAAATCCCACCCTCACTTCCTACTGTCTCGACCTCTCCCATAAACTTGGGCACGTTTGGTAACAAAATCTGCAGGGAAAAGATTTTTTCTTTCCACTATTGTATGCTATATCAAAGTTTGGCAGCCGCAAATCATCGTTGATTTTTTGCGCCTAAAATATGCTATTGTTATGATTTTGGGATCCAATCTCCCCCCATCGGATATGCAAATCCTGCGTGCAAAAGGGGTGGGTATAAAAGCCAAAATCCCACCCTACTTCCTACCATCTCGACCCCTCACGTAAACTCACATATTGCTATGGTAGATAGGATGTTTGAAGAGATAAATGGATCAAAACAAAAATGAAAATATAAGATGAAAATTCTCAAGATTTATTCAAATTTAATATCAAGATTCCGGTTTGAAATGATTTTAAGCTATGTAAGTGATAAATAATACATTTTATAGCACTTAAAAATTCACAAGTTGAAAAAAAAATCCAGAAAGGAGAAGACCTATGAATATAGACACCCTGAAAAAAGATATACTGCCGTTACTATTAAAACATGGATTGATGAAGTCCTCGATGTCTCCACACTTACAATCAAACGTGGAATGCAAGGAATCGTTAGCTATGCAAATCACTGGCAATAATTTTACTTCTCCCTTGGAAGAGAGGAATTCTAAATCATGCAGATTCCTCTCCGATTACCAAACGTGCAAAAGAAAAGTCAATTCTATAAACTAAGAAGAAACACTTCATCTAAAATTGTTGAACAGTGTGTCCCTTAAATCAAAGGCAAAGATGATCAGCCAGTCGATATTTTTTGCACAACCCTAGACTATATGAGGCTTTTTGCGCCTTCCTTCCACTTAAGTGTCAATTGGCTTGAACTTGATCTGTGAAATAAAAAAAAAAAAAAAAAAAAGCTAACAACATCCATTAAGATAAATACTATTATAGGTAGTTAATTACAATCCATAACCACCCTCTAGGCCCACCAAGTCTAGCCTTGCCGAGAAGTAATTTGATTCGGTGTAAATAGAGATTAGGTCAACTCAAGTCAGGTACAATAAACTGCAAATATGACTTAAAGGTTCAAGCTGAAGCCTACTAGTTAGGGTCCAAGTCTACTAGATCATTGGTTATAAATGCCTACTGCTTCTTCAACTTACTAGATGAAGGACTCTTAAGGTCATATTTGGCGATCAAATTCTTGAGGATTTCTAGTGGAGTTGTAAGAAAGTTATGATAACCCATGTTTGGAAATTGCATATCCCTGAAAAAAACACGGGCTAATGTAAATCCTCATTTTTGAGAGTTTTCAAATCCGACCTCCCCCTTAGTGTTTGAAAATCATCGCTTTGTGAATTTTCAAACCTATACCAATTTTTCTCACCCATTTACATCATACGTCCCTATATCAATGTGGAAATCAGCTACACAAATCCTTAATGAGAAATCCATGTTTCAGTGGCCATGAAGAATCCTCGAATCTACAAATTCCTTGTGGATTCCTCACCTGTTACCCCATGTGCCATAAAAGAAGTCAAACTGCAAGTTTCTAAACAAAAAATGAGTTCTCAAAAAAAGGTTTTTTTCCATGAGATTTTCAATACATTTTCTTTCTATAAAGAAAAGGTATGATTTATAAAGGGGTGTTCCAAGAAACCAGAATCCAAACATTTTAGCTTCATTTTCTCAAAAATTTCCTACAATTGTCATGCAATCGAATAGCGTCAAACAGGCCACTCCACTTTGCATGATAATCGATTGACCACTTAAAATCCCCAGTCTAAATGTTTTTATTAATCATCTTTTCTCTCTCCTTTTTCTTGATTATCTTTATTGATAGTGCCAAATGAAAATAATGTAAATTACAAAATATAATTAAGGCCCATTTAATGCCCTCTACAAAGTATGTGCAAGAAGTGATAATTCAAAACAGTGGTTCATAATTTCAGAGTTAAAGAATTTCTTTTGATGGTTAGCAAAAACTATATTATGATGGGAAATCCTAATGGCTCATCCAAGAATAAGGAAAAAAAAATCTTTAGGGTTTGTTGAGATGAGGAGAAAAAGTAGAGAATTACTCATGATACAAATTTATACTTTGCAATTCTTTTTCCATTTACTTTCTCTACATTTCCTTTATCTAAATTAGCATTAAAGGGTCTGTAATGAAAGGATTCTATGCTCCATAAATTTCTGTTCTTGAAGGAAAGAAGAATATGAAGTTTTTATCGCTTCCAAAGGTAATTGAAATCCTTTCTATATATTGAAGATAGTCAATTAATTTAGCTTTCGTTTTTTGGCAGAAAAACTGATGCACCAAACAATTGAAGAGTGGGCTATATGAAAAATCAAAATAATTTTCCTTTCATTTAAGGAATCCTAAGTACATATGTGTAGCATTACAGAAGTTGTCTACGGACTTTCACTTTTCCACATAAACATATGCATGTGATATGCTCATATCATTCAAGATATTGTCACATCAACTGTCCTATAACCCTCACTTATGTCTCATATGGAACTTCCATTTGATCCAGCCAACTACCTGTAGGCCACTTTGTAATAAATCACTTGATAATGATGTTAGGTAATTGTCCCTTAAAATGATTGAATCCTGTCTAGATTTCATTAAAAATGTAGCCTAGATATTAGATAATAGAATGAAACATCTATCCAAATTGTTGGATTGCTTGTGGTCCTCAAAGGATCGCCTTTTATGAAGTGATCCTAACCAATGCATTAATGGCTTAAGAGAAAAATGACAACAATGTCATGAAAGAAAAGACCAATGTTAAGATAGAATGGACATCCATTGTGTCATTTCATATGTTTGAAATATAGCAATTTGAAATGTTAATGAATAATCCTAAGGGGTAGCTCAATTGGCCTAGGACCACGGTTTGCACCCAGAAGTTGTGGGTTCACTACTACACTTGGGCGATAGGGAATTTTACCCGGCTTTCTCTCCTGGACCCGTAGGGATTATTCTGGCTCGCAGGGATATGAACTCTGCGTTATAAAAGAAAGAAAGAAAGGCTAATGAAGCATATGAATTATCTTTAAAACTTGTCCGCAGTGTAATAAATATCATCAGATTTTGAAAATACTAAATATTATAATAAAATCTCTCCTTTTTTTTTAATAATATTGATGTCAGAATCTTACAATATTCACTAACCTTATAGATTGTTGTAAAAAATATATTAAATCAAAATAGAGTAGTACCAATACTAAAAAAATAACCTTTTGTTACATTAATTTGTGTTTATTTCTATTTCTAATTTTTTATTTTCCTTTAATCGTTTAAATTTATTTATTTTTTCATAAAGATCCTCCCTTGAAATCCCAAGAAAAGATACAAGAGGGTTAAAATTATGTGGGACATTTCTCATATAACTTTTGCCATTAGTTTGTAGAGACTACAGAGTGTGGTCTCCTATTAGTGCTAGAGGTGTTCATGGGCCGGGACAGGTTGCATAGCTTGCCCAACCTACCTTTAGAGCACAAGCTCATATCTGCCCCAAGTCCAATACGAGCCTGATGGTATGGCATAAATGATAGTGATGGTTTGGAATGGATGGAGGCAAGACGCCACTCGGCTGAAGAGTTTAGTCATGGTTAATCAACTGTGGTAGGAACTAATTCTCTTTGTCATCCATAAATTGGACTTTAAGATGGACGTACGCTACTGGGCATCACTTTAACGCTTTGGGTACCAAAGTTTGGCTGGCTTTTTCCGTGTAACTTTGTCTTGGCCGGGTTATGACCCCGTGTATCCCTTCCACAATTTTATTGAGTAGGGAGGGAAGCGTCATAATTTTTTGCGCTACTAATATATGAGGACGTACCTTTTGATAGATTGATGGGCTGATTATAAGGCATTATTTATATTGATTCATCATTGTATCTATATTCTTGCTCTATGCCCTAGTTTCCTCATCTTTGTTGATCTAATACTTATGTCATTTTCTTTATTCTATTTTAAAGCATTCATATATATATATATATATATATTGTTTTTGCAAGATCTTATAGATTCGACTTTTGTTTACTTTGGTGTTGTAAGTAGTGAATCCCTTTCCGATATCCCGGAGGGTGAGGTGTTCCTTGAGATATCGGAGGCAGCTGAGTTCAAATGGGGTGGGGTGCCACTGACCTAGCTTGAGTCACTTTGGACTTAAAGCGCGTCATGAGTCCTGTCACGGGGTTGATTTTAGTTGATTGTTGTGAGATTATTTTGGCAGGTTGTAATAAAACATATATAGTTCTTTACTTTGAAACTTGGAACATGTAGATGAGACTTGTTCTTTTATATTTGATATACTCAGACTGATACCATGGTGTTATGGACAGCATGCTTGGTGATATATGATATTGCTTCGGCTAATTGCTACTATTGCTTCCACTTATTACTAAAATTGCTTCCGCTTAAATGTTCCTCATTAAATGTGGAAAAAGTTTTAAGTTGTCCTCACAACGAACTTCGATCCTGGAAGTCTACGTTCTCAAATTCGAAATTCCGTGTTGTATTGGGATTTTGGGTTTCGGGGTGTGACAAAATAACTAAGAAATAGATGCCAAAAGAGGAACTAGGAATTTATTTGATTTAAACTTGTTTTATGTCATTGGTGTATAAGCATATGAAACAAACATAGAAATCGAAATAAAAAAGCATACTCATTTACTTCCATTAATGATGTTGAAATGTATATTTTATGACTCAACCAAAAGCCACTTGTTTCATTTATTTTTTTGGTTACCCCAGCTGAGGGCTGGGAACCAAGAGAATCTACAGAAGTGGGAAGAGAAGTTGGGAAGAGTGGGATACATATGGGTCGATCCCTTGCAAAACTAAGTGACATATGGGTTGCGAACCAACTAAAAAACCGCTAGTTTTCACCCACTTGTCTCACTTGATATGCATTGTTAAGAGTGATTAACTTACCGGTTCCTAAGAGTTTATTCTGAAAACTAAGTTGTATTGAAATTATATATATTTCTTTATATTATGCTTTTCATTAGTATTTCTATTTATAATTTTCTATTATTTATTTATTTTGTTTTTAACGAATTTTTAATAAAAGGTCTGCGTTTTTGGTGCATTATATTTGTCATAAAACCATAGTCAAAGCAGCTTTGAAACAATGACCTCATATAATGAAAGAAATGACTATGATGCAAACCAAATAGAAGGAAAATTTATTCTCCAATGAGCGGAGTCGCATTACAGTCTAGCTCTTTGGGGCCCACCTAAGTCCACCTTTGATTAGCGCAGTTTCTTTAGCACTCTTGTCATTCCATGATCTGACATAATGAGCCATCACTAACCGTTGGATTGAATCTCTAAAAGAAAAATCTATAGTTAAAATGCCATTATATTTTAAGTTGTTACGTCAAGGCTAGATCATATGTTGGGGCCGCTTTTTTGGCTTACCCTTATTCATAAAGAAACATTTATGGATGACCCTCCTACTATAGACATTGATCTAAATGGGCCTCACGAGCTCGAGTGCATATAGATGGTATGCGTATGCACGCTGCTCGTTGGAGAGCATTTCCCATTAAAGCCTGCAAGCATAGTTGCAAGATCTGCATGCAGGTAACTCCGGTGGCTTCTATAAACTATATAGCCCACCGACTTATTTTTTTTGTTTAGAATGCAAAGAAAAGTCTTTTATTGGTCCCATTTCTAAAACTTGTGCCTATTATGGGAAAATTTTCAAGTGGAATCGTCACCAAATGAGTTTTCTTCTTTTTTTTCTTTTGTGTAAATTGGGAATTCAATCTCAACACCCATGTCCATTACCAGTTGAGCTATATTGTGAAGACTGCCAAATGAGTTTTGCTAGTTTACAAAGGGCATCACAAGAGAACTCATTAGAGCTGTAGAAATTTTAGAAATTCTATCTGACCACCAGATGCATAATTACAGGAAACTTCAAATTCCATTCCACCACATTAGACATGGCAACAACTTCTTCAACCAAACAGGATTTAAATGGTGCAGTTCAGTGTAAGATTCGTATGAGTCCTTCTAGAGTAAGCGTGGAGTGCAATATCTTTAAAAAAAAGAAAAAAAGACAGGATATTTACAAGGAACAGCTTGACATCAAAGCAAATGCTCAGATGATGTGTTGGAAAGGAGGCTTTAAAGAAGTCTTTACTTTATTAATCTTTGACTTGTAAAGGTTTCAAGGATTAGGAAATAGGTACCTCATCAATATTTTTTACTCTTTTCTTTCCTTTTCATCACTCATCCTTCATTTAGCTACTATAATTTTTTACATTAAAATGACTTTAGGGGACAGACTACATAAAACCCACAATGAATCTATTGATTATTCTATCAAGTACCCTTACAAAACTGCAGATTTCATGTTCAAGAGAACCTACTTTCTCTCACCTGTGTATATTATATTTAATCATGATTATTTCTTTATTCAATGAAACAATTACTGAGATGGGGATTCTTGGGACACATGGCATAAATCTAGTTTAGTGTGTTGCAAAGATGATTGCCAAACTCAGATTTTTAATATTCTAGAGAAATTCCACCTTTCAATCAAGCCCATTCTAGTGTTTGGTGGGTGATTTATACTAATAATTTTTAATGCCCCTCAGTTTAGTTGTTGATACTTTTGTTCTGGAAACCTGTAATGCTGTTACAGTTATGGGATACAACATGGGGTCCTGGACATTTTTCTGGTGCACCTGTTTTGTTCTAAAGTGAGGAAGGAAGCAAGTCTAACAATAAGTTAAGGTTATATATTTTTACTTAGAAAACAAGAAAAGAAAGTTTTTGGATGGGAAAAGAGTAGGCAACTAGGCATCCTCCTTAGTGGGGAGAGCAGGAAGATAATTGTAGGGAAAAGGGAGAGAGAAGAGGCTGACTGGAGAAAAAACTAGCTAGAAATTGCACCATCTACTGTGGGACCATTTATTTCAAGCCCCATGTGGTTGGTAATATTCATCAGCACAAGGTTCATTAATATGAGGCTATTCATAGGGCCATCCACTACAGGGCCCAGCTTCTTACACGCCCTAATGTGTGTGTAAAAATATAGGGTAGAAAAAAGGAGAGTTTTTAAAATGGATTTTTCTTTACACATCTTATTAAGGGGTAAGATTCTTATTGTTCTTTTTATCATTTTTACTTTAGCTTGGGTTTCACTTGTGCCTATATCAATGGCCCAACACTAAGCAACCCTGAAGCTGCCTTTTTTCAATAAGGTAATCTACTTCTACTTGTAAGGGAGCATAAGAACATCTGCTGCCACATGTTCAGACCTGTGTATAATCTACAACTGCATTGAGCATAAGAACATCTGCTGCCACATGTTCAGACCTGTGTATAATCTACAACTGCACCAATGCAGCAGAGACAGAGTGATGCTTTCACCATCAAGCCGTTTGTAAGATCCACGGTTCTGAGTTGGATTCTTATTACAAGGTGTCAAAATCATGGACTTTGACCTAGTCAATTTTAGAAATGATTTAACCTTCAGGAAAAATTTGGTTGTGCTCACAAGATTGTACCTCTACTTGGACTTTGCATGAACTGATCAGGTGGATCCCACAGCCAGGTAAAACATTCATGTTGGTTTGTAGACTAACTTGTCTCCTTGAATCACCATGTCTATGTACCTGAGCCTTTTTGACTTCTTGATGCATGGTTCGGCTGTGTACAATGAATTAGTGGGGTTGTGAAAAATGGGGTACTTAGGTTGGCATTTTCAAAACGTAGGCAGGAAATCACCTCCTGGACTAACTACAGTCGCAAAGGTTAAAGGGCTCCCTTTCTACCCAAATTAATACCATCCAAACAGGCATGAATAAAATCCATCAAAGATAGTTTAAAGTAAGAAAATAAAGAAGGTAGCAATTAAAGTCTTTGTAAGAAATAGAAATTTGCTCCTATTTTAGGACTAGAGTTTGATAATTACTATTTTGAGTGAGAACCCAATATTCTAAGGCACAAGACTAGTATTTTCTTGTGTAAGAGATTTAATCATCATCAAAGTCTCATCCCATCTATCCAGTTTGATTTTTAGTCCACAATAAGAACTTTCCACCCCCCTGATCCCCCAAATTTTAGGCACATCACAATGGGTGATGCGAAGGGTTTGAGATAGTTCTGACTCAGCGTAAGGTTTTGTATTTGTGCGTAGAGCCCTGCTATTTGTCCAGAATTCTGGACAAATAGACTTTTTGTTGTGCCTATGGCTTGACTACAAAATGATCCGTCTTTTTTATTTTGAAAACCTCCCTTTCCGGTGGAGCCTACGTGGATGAATAACCACGGAGATGGGAGGATTGGATATAGATGAGGGGATATGAGATATCAAGTTGATCAAATGCCCTCGTTTTTAAATCTTCAAGATCTAATGGCTACACATTGAAACCTTTTTTTTTTTAGTAGGACCCAATGATGAATAGTGTCCGGAACAATGTAAGATCTGGGCTTCCGTCAATTCTGGGGCTAACATGTTTCAAAGGATTGGATCAATTAAAAGTCGGACCCAAGTATGAAAACTCAAAAAAGAGGCGTTGGAAAAGTGGTTTATTAATTGCACTCTATATACACACGTACGCATTATATATATATATATAAATATATATATATATATATATATGAGCCCCCCTAACTTCAGCTCAACCTGAGGATAAGGGCGTCCCCTCAATGACCTAGGGCCCACCTGAGAATGGGGATGAGGGGATTTGAAGGACACATATGGGCCCTCCTTTCTACAAAAAATCAGCCTTATCCTTGATTTCTATCATCTCTATCTAGGCCACAAAATTTTAACGATATATAGTCAATTCGGATGGGTGTCACTTGATCCAATGGTCCAGTTTAATCGAGTGGGGCCAGATTTTGGTGAAAATGTGCAATTTAGGGGGGCCCTGTGTGTGGTCTGTTTGAATGGACCAAACACTGGGCCCCACTCTAGGCAGTGGACAACCCTCTCCCATCCGCTTGAGATGAGGAGAGGGCTAGCCTAAATATATATATATATATATATATATACACACACACACATATAGGAAAATGCTCCTATGAGAGTAAGTGTGGGGTCCTTCACATCCATAACCAATTCCAACAACTTAATGCGAGGCTCATCCCTTACTTTCATAGTATCGTGAGAGTAACTCTTGTAGGAGTATCTCCCATATATTTAGAGATGCTCCTAAAAGAGTTACTTTTACGGTACTATGAGAGTAAGGGTGAAAATAAATACAAATTATATTTTAGTAAGGTGACAAGTTTGCAATCTATTTTCAAGAAAGGCAGGCTTTATCTGTGCTATGAAGTATCCAACTTGGAAAACCCACCTATCTCCTTTGATCAAATGTAAACCTCTTCAACTCACTATATTTGTAAATTGCCACCGATTCAAATTTAGTATTGTTGGGTTTATGTCTTCCATTCTGCGTTAACTGATTTATAATACTCTCTCTTATGAAGGATCCATCAATTTCTACACCGGAAAGTTTGTTGGTGCTTTATAATATAAGGATTTTCTTTTCCCTCTCTCTGTCTTCTTATTTATTTATTTATTTATTTTTAATACATGGCAAACAGGCATAGTTTATGAGCTCATGGGCTTATATACAAAAGAGATTCAGCATATGACAATCACGTAGAAGATCAAGTTCATTATATAGTACCCTAAGCCATGATCAGTTAATAGAGGTTGTACCTGACCTTTTTTAAAATAATCATAGATCCAAATAAAGTCCTTTTTTTAACTATCACAAACTGTGTCATAAGTCCCATTTTACAAAGTAACAGAAATATTTTTATTGCAGGAGATGTCAATGATGTAGTCCTAAAACTGTACTGATCTGACGCTCAAAGTCCTTCCATGGAGCCTCAGAAAGTCTACATGTCCCGGATTTTTTCCCGGGACATGTCCCTGGGGACCGTTGGATCCCCAGGCTGGGAATCCCCAGCCTGGGGATCCAACGGTCCCAGGGACAGTCTGTCCCTCATTACTTACTCGGTCTTTATTGCCATCAAAGTAAGATGAATGATTTGACTTGAAAGCTTTGTTTGTCAAAGGGAAGGGGACAGGAGGGTTAAAGCTCAATAAATGTTAGGTGTGCTGAAGGAATTTGCCTTTTATCTCTCCTTCATTGTTGTTATTTCTTCATTTTGCTCCAGGAGCCGGTTTGGCGACGAAACTCTACTAATAAAGTTAAGTAAAGTGAAGTTCGACATTAAAGAAGATTAGAATATAAATGAATTATGATGATGTTTTATTTTTAGTTATTTGTTAAAGAGTTTTTTTTGACTTTTTGTATGAGAAAGTGGAGTTTTTTTTTTTTTTTTTTTTTTTAAGTAAATAAAAGTGATTGTTTTTTGAATTTTTTTTTTTTTTAAATAGATGAAGGGAGTTTTGAACTAGAGTGTTTTTGATGTGACGTCTTATCTGGAAAATTAAAATTTTACTTTACTTCTCCTATATTAGTAAAATGCCAAACTAATTAGGACTAAAATGTACAAATCGTCAAGATCTAGAATCTTGCCGTGGTATATCAATGAAATATTACAAAATGAAAACCAATTATTTCATCTAGAATATTTTAACTTGACCCTTGAATCAAAGGCTAAGATGATCAATCAGCCTCTAGTTTTTGCACACCCCTAAAGACTATATGAGCCTTTCTGCGCCTCCTTCCACATTATTGTGGGTGGGTTGGAACCGGATCTGTGAGAAAAGAGAGAACTGACAACATCCCTCGAGATGAATACTATTATTAATTAGAGGTAGTTCATTACAACCCATGACCACCCTATGCACCACCAGGTCCAGCCCTGGCCCAGAAGCAAATTGACTTTGTCTAAAAAGAGACCGGGTCAGCTTACGTTAGGCCCAATTAATTGCGAATAAGGGCCTTCTTATTGTGGATTAAAGCTTCAAGCCCAAGGCCACCGATTAGGATCCAAGTCTACTCGACTGGATCTCTTATAAATGCTTATTTCTTCTTTCAACTTACCCATTGTAGGACTTTTAAAGAAGCTAAATTGTAAGTTCTCAAATAAGAAATGGGTTTTCTAGAAGGGTTTTTTTTTTTTTTTTTCATGGGATTTTCAATACTTTTTCTACAACAAAATGCATTATTTATGAAAGGGTTTTCCAAGAAACCAGAATCCAAACATTGAGATTGATATTTTTTAAAAATTTCCTACACTTGACATGCAATCAAGTAGACTAAAGAGGCCACTCCATTTTGCATGACAATGGATTGACCGCTGAAAATTCCCTGTCTAAATGTCTTTTAACTTTCATATTTTTTCTCTTTTTTCTCTCCTTTAGGTAATCGAAATCCTTTTAGTTGAAGATAATTTATTTGGTTTTCTTTTTTTTTTTTTTTTTATCAGATAAAAAGGAGTTGAACCAAACAATTGAAGATTAGGCTACATGGAAAATCAAAATAATTTTCGTTTCAATTAATGAATCCTCTCATTGCACCAATGCATCTCCTAAACAAGCTTGCATTGCTTCTACCAAAATAGAAGTCTGCAAACTTTTACTTTTCTGCAGAAAAATATGCACGTGATATAATCACAATATCATTTAAAATAGTAGCTAAAACTATAGTTATCATGGGAGATCTCCTTATGGCTCATTCAAAAGTGCGCGCGCGCACATATATATATATATATATATATATGAGGGCTGCTCTCCTCAACTGCAGCCCTCCTTAATATCAGCTGCAGGCATGTGAGGGGAGCAGCTGCAACCCTCCTCACATGCCTGCAACTGATATTAGAGGGAGGCTGCAGCTGAGGAGAGCAGCAGCCTATATATATATACACACACACACACTTTAGCTTGTTTGGATGCAAAAAGTGGACCAGAGAAGTAAAGTTATGATTTGAAACCACTTGCCCTTTTACTCCTCCCTTGGCTTTGTTTGGGGGCTACAAAAATGTGTGGTATACTGTAGTATTGGAAACTTTATGAGAAAATGTGTGTTTTTTTCTTTTACTTTAGCATACCTTATTTTTACTTTTTTTCGTGATTTAGCATCCACTTTATCTATACTCTACACTTTTAAACAAATTCGCAAGGATTTATTTAGGGGACATGCTCTTGGCATACAATATTTCTCTCTTCCAACACACACACAATTTTTTTTTAAAAAAATCCCCCCCTGTAAAATTACCTTTTTGCCCACCCTTTTCCTTTCTCTCTCCCCACTCTCCTTTCTCCTCCGGCTCCGGCCGGCCTTTCCCTCCCTCCCTCCCTCCCCAGTGTTTTTTCTCGCCCCCCCCCCCCCCCCCCCTGCAAACATCTAATATTTTTATTCCTATCAAAGGAAATTGAAACCCTCGTTTTAAAGATAATTAATTCATGTTTGTTTCTTTTCCTTCCTACGATGGAATTCTCTCATTACACAAACATATTCTAAGCAAATTTGTATAGCATCCAAGAAAAAAGTCCATGGACTTCTGCTTTTCAAAAAAAAAAAAAAAAAAAGAAAATGACTTTCCTACCATCCTCTTCTCCTTCTCCAGAGATGCTTTTATTCTGATTCACATAAATACTGCATTGCTCTAGGAAATGCTTTTCTGCTGATTCACTGAAATATTGTGTGTTTTTTTCTAATGATATTCCTTGTAGAAAAACATTTGCATTAAATGACAAAAAAAGATAAAATTCCCCACTATTCATTTCTGTTTCACATTTAAACGGTTGTACCAACAGTCCTCTAACCCTCACTAGTGTCATCTGGCACTGACATTTGATCCAACCAACTACATGTAGGCCACTTTGTAATAAATCACATGATAATGGCGTTTGGTTTGGTAATTGTCCTCTTCGATCATGTCTAGGCTTCATTTATAATCTAGTATAGATACTAGATAATAGAATGAAACATCTATCAAATGGGTCCACATTGGATTGTGTGTGATCATGCATTAAATGGATTCAGTGAAAAATGACAGCCATGCCAGACATCCACTGTATCATGTCATACCTTTTCATTATAGCAACTTGAAAAGCTAATGAAGCATATAAATTATTTTGAAGCTTGTCCGCTGTATAACAAATATCATCAAATTTCGAAAATACTAAATATTATAATAAAGTAGCATTTTCCTAATAATATCAATTTCAGAATATCACAATATTAGTGGTGGAAAGGAAAAAAAATTAAATCATAACAGTAGTACTTGATTCCAAAAAAATGTCTTTATAATACCGACTTATATTTATATTTATTCTTGATTATCTTTTTATTAATTATAATCTATTTTTTTCTTTTTCATCCTTTCTTTTGTACTTACTTATAAACTCTGTAAAGAGGAAGAAGTTGCAGGGCAAGAAGAAACGAAAGAGAGAATTCTATGAAATCACCATTCATTCCCCTTTATTTAGTTACAGCGGTCAGGTCGCTCCAGTTTGTGACTTGCTATTTTGTATTCATTTTCTCCACTCAATTTAAAATACTTCACCCTGATTCAAGCTCGGGCGCCAGTCAATTCATTAAGAAGAGGGAAGCTTCTTGATTAATTCCAATATTTCTTGCCCAAAAAGAGACCTATATTTATAGTTTTACGCTAAACAATAAACAGGGATTGTCACATTTGTTACTTATCCAATAGATGAGAGATCTCTAGACCCTTTTCTATAAACTTTTATCCATCTGATCAGATATGAGTCCTACACATTTGTCACTTATCCAATAGATGAGAAATCTCTAGACCCTTCTCTAAGAACTTTTATCCATCTGATCAGATATGAGTCCTACAATTTGGACGATCATAATGCTTATGCAACTCCACGAAGCTTTTAAACACATCATCTTGCACCTTAAGCTGCGAGTGTCTCTCTCTAGCTCTGCTTTACTCCCAAGAATCTTTTAATTTTTTTTCTTTTTTTTTTTAACGGAATTTATTTCCATTTTTCTACCAAAATCTATAATCCAATGATACTAATTTATCTTCAATTTTGACCAATGGACTTCTTCACTACTTGAACCCACTAAATTTGCTCCACATATTCTATTTTTGATTTTTTGCAAGGTAAGTATTGGTATATTAAATAAAAGAAATATCCTATTTTTGATTTGACGTCCATTTGACCCCCTCAAGCTATTTCCAACTTCTTGACAAAAGCAGTTCAAAATTGGAAAAAAAAAGAGGTAAAATTAAACACAGATTACAGAAGTATAGTGGCACATTTGAATGAAATAAAAGATAAAGATAATATCATAAAGTCTTTTTTTTGGCTCACCAAGATCATGGAAGTTTAAGACAGCAAAAGTTATTAAAACTGGAAATTTTTATATTTTTTCTAAACATTTTTTATTTTTAGGAAGAAATCTTTTTTTTGATAAAAAGAAGAAAACTTAGTAGAAGATTTTTTTTTTCGTTGCATTGTACTTATCTTAAAACCATAAGTCAAAACAAGTTTCTAAACAATGACTTCATATATATATATATATATATATATATGGTAAGGGATAGATGCACTTGAAACTTCCCCATATATATAAATATATATATATATATATATATATGTAAAACAAGAAACGACAATGATTAAAGCCCAATTAGAAGGAAATAATTTTCTCCTATAAGCCGACTGCCTGTACAGTCCAGCTCAATGGAGCCCACCTACGCTTTCCTTTAAATGTACCTTCACTCGTTGTTGGATTGAATCTAATATATATATATATATATATATATGCTTAAAATGCTATTAAACTTTAACCTTATTAAATTAAAGGCTAGAATAATAAAAAAATAAAGCTGATTTTTTGGCCGACCCTTATCAATAAGGAGTCATATACATTTACCCCGAATGGGTGGACCACCTTAATTCTTAATTTTCCTCAAAATGCATAGAGAGATCTTTTAGTCTCCATTTCCAAAATTCGGCACATGGTGGGAAGTTTTTTCAGTGGAACCGTCACCAAATCAGTTCTAGTAATGATCAAAGACATCATTTACAAGAGGCACGTCGAGAAGACTCATTAGATTTGTAAAAAATTTAGAAATACCATCTTTCTATCCAACATAGAATTACAAGAAACCTTAAAAACCCTAGATACGCTATCCTTATTTTCTGTGCGTGCGGGCTCCCTTTTCACTTGTGTGGGCTTTCTTCCCTCATGTGTACAGGCTCCTTTCCCACTTGAGTGGGCTATCTTCGCCTGCGTGTGTGGTCTCTCTCTTGGGTCCTAGCCTCCTTAGTTGGTGTAGTAGAAAAAAGATATGGTATAGTTTACATTGTGCTTCCAGTTTAAGCATGGGAGATAGGGATGTAAATGAGTACCCGATTCTCTAATTACCCGGAGGTTCCGACCCGTTAAAAACCGGATCCGATAAGTAAATGGGTCCGGCTCCGGTTCCACCTTGGTTCGGACCCGTGGACCTGAAACCCTACATATTACCTCAATTTTCGAAAAATTTTCCTAAAAACCATGTTTTTTTAATATCATTCTCTATATAAACCCAAATCCGGATCTAGACCCGTCCCATATATGGTTCTGGTTTCGGTTTCGGAGCTAACAAACAGGTTCCGAAACGGTTCCGGATCCGGATCTGGATCCACCTTTTCCTTAACGGTTTCGGTTCCGGGTCTGCCATGACCCAAACTGAAATCGACCCGTTTACAATCCTAATGGGAGATATCTTAGAATAAAACAATAATAAAAACAGGATATTTACGAGGAACAACTTGATATCATCAAAGCAAATGCTCACATGATGTGTTGGGAAGGATGCTTTAAAGAAGTCTTTACTTTATTAGTTTTTGACTTGTAAGGACTAGGAAATAGTTACCTCCTCAGTATCTTTTACTCCTTTCTTTCCTTTTCATCACTTATCCTTCATTTAATTACTATAAATTGATACATTAACATGACTTTAGTGGACAGACTAGATAAATCCCACAAAGAATCTATCATTGATTACTCTATCAAACCTTACCAAACTGCAGATTTTATGTTCAAGAGAACCTACTGTATCTCACCTATGTCTATTATTTTATTTAACCATGATTATTTTTTTATTCAATGAAACAATTACTCAGATGGGGATTCTTGGGACACATGGCATAAATCTAGTTTAGTGTGTTGTAAAGATGATTGCCAAACTCAGATTTTTAATATTCTACAGATAGAGAAACCCTACCTTCTAATCAAATCCATTCTAGTGTTTGGTGGCTGGTGGGTGGTATATATTGCCAACTTGATTAATTTTTAATGACCCTCAGTTTAGTCGGTGATGCTTTTGTTCTGGAAACTTGTAATGTTGTTACAGCTATGGGATACAACATGAGGTCCTGGACATCTTTATGGTCCACCTGTTTTGTTGTAAAGCGAGGAAGGGGGAAAGTCTTAACAGTAAGTTTAGATAGTTTTTGCTTAGAAAACAAGAAAAGTTGGTTGTGTGGATGGGAAAAAAGTAGGCATCCTCTTTAGTGGGGAGAGCAGGAAGATTTTGTAGGGAAAAGGGGTTTCACTGGACACTGAGAGAGACAATAGAAACAACACAATCAACTCAAGGACCATCTATTACAAGCCCCTTGTGACTAGGAAAGTTTCACCACAAGGTTCTACTAATATGAGGCTATTATTAGAACCATCCACTGTAGGGTCCAGCTTCTTATTTAATACATCCACATGGGTCAATTAATGTAGGGCACAAATAATTATCCAGCAAAGTGGGCCCCATATTGACTGAGACTATCCACCATGGTCCATGGGCCCCATCTACGAGAGAGAGAGAGAGAGAGAGAGAGAGAGAGAGAGAGAGAGAGAGAGAGAGAGAGAGAGGTTTTGGCATCATTTTGGATTTTTTTTAAGTTTTCAGAGAGATTTGGCATTTTTTTGGAGTTCTGTTTTGACTTCAATCAGGGCACTGAACCTTACTCTGCTGAGGCTTAGGCTATTTTGAAGTGTCTTTTATTTCACCCCCTACTTCATGGCTAAAACAAAGAACCAATTTTTTTAAAAACAAATGGTTACCAGATAAGAAGGGGACAAGGGACAGATGGGAGATATTATCTTATGGTTGTTCGTTGAAAATTGAATTTTAATAACTCCTCGCTGTTAAAGGGGTTAAAATGAAAAAGGATTAAAAGTAAAAATCTACAAGAGGCCATCAAATAGTCTCTCTTTTTATAGGAAATGATTTCTTACTCACTCACAATAAAATAAATCTCAAAAGTGAATCCCTCCTTTGATAGGAAATGGTTTCCTAATAAACCTCAAGAGTGAATCCCTCCTTTGATAGGAAATGGTTTCCTATTCATTCCTAATAAAAAAAATCCTAGGAAAGTGATAAGTCTTTCCTTTGATAGAAAATGATTTCCTACTCATCCCTAGTAAAATAAATCCTAGGAAAGTAATGACCCCATCTATATCTACACCTTAGTCCTTTTGCTCCTTACCTTTTTAATACTCCATATATTAAATCCTCTTCGTTATAAATTCCTAAGAATTCAATACATAGTAGGCATCACGCATGGACATCCAAGTATTTATGGTTTTTTTGTATATATATATATATTTTAAAATCAATGTACATTAAAAAAAGAAGTATGAGTGGCCGAGCCTAATAAAGGAGAAAACTTATGCACCTTTAAAATTTCTGCTATTGACATATATAAAATGTGGTTAATGCTATTCACCTGAGCCAAACTTTAAGAAGATTGATCCCCTAACCCATTCATTTGCTTTCACTGCAAATATAAGCCTTCCAGAAGATGGTTGTTCTCTTCGGTTGGTGAGATTTTTCACTCTTGCACATCTTATTCAGGGGTAGGAATTTCACTGTTCCTTTATAATTTTTCTTTCCTTGGGTTTCACGTAAGCCTATATCAAGGGCCCAGCACTAAGGAAACCCTGAAGCTGCCTTTTTCTAATTTGCTAATCTACTTGTAATGGAGACTTCCCAAGGGAGCATGACAACAGCCACCACAAGTTCAGACCCATTTATTACAAGATATGTATATTCATGGACTTAGAGCAAGTCACTTTTGAAAATGATTGAACTTCATGGAAAATGTGATTGGGATCATAAAATTGTCCACAGCCGGGTAAAATTTTCTGCCAGGTCTGCAGACTATCCTGTCTCCTTGCATCACCAAGAACCTCAGCTTTTTTGACTTGCTGAAGGTTTGGCTATGGACAATGAATTTAGTGGGGTTGTGAGATGCATTTCCCTCATCTTTGCTTAGCCCATAACATAAAAAAAATGTGGTACTCAAGGGGTTGGCATTTTCAATAGAAGTGGCAGGGAATCACCTCTTTACCACTTACTAATCCTTCGTGAATCACCACTCACCCTAATTTGGCACTAGTTTAAATAACAATTCCTGTCGGATTAGACTTCATCAGCTTCTTAAATTATTTATTTTCTTAAAAGATAGAGTGGACCACGCCTAAGAAAAAAACACAAGCTCAAACCATCTCAAATGGCACACATATTACCTTATTGTTTTGCCCATTATCGATCCTTTCCTGTAATCCCAGACATCCATCTCCCCATGCATGTCCTTTGTTTCATCTCATTTCTTACTATCTAACATTTGCCTCTGTAGAACAAAGCAAGTCTAATTACCATAATGTAAAATTGCCCCTATAATAAATGTGGTCCTCCACTCATTTCACTAGTTCGTCCACTCTTCCCATTTTGTGTTGACCCTACTTGCTATATATGCCCTTGGCAGTTTGCTATTTTCAATCTTTACCAAATCACCTTTACTCTGACATCTAATAAACAGTCTTTAATCTGCTAATTATCAATTCATTTGACCAGAAAACCTTTTCTCCAATGTTCAACCTTATATGAACTGGCTCTCTTTGCCTGTGTAAGACAGCACATTACCTACAAACAACATAAACCAAGGAGCTTCATCTCAGATAATTGATGTTAAGTTCTCATAACATATAAGAATAAATAGGACCCAAAGTATACCTTTGATGCTATCTAACTCTAATTGGAGACTCCAAACATTATGGATACCACTACCCCTTTATAAATGTCTTACATCTGTTCAGGATGTCTTCTTTTCAAATATCCACCAAATAAACTCCTTAAACACCCTATTGTAAGCCTTGTCTAACTCAAAAGTACCTCTTCATCCATGTCTTAGATATTTAACATAGCGTTCAGGTGGCTTGTTTTCAAATATCCACCAAATGAATTCCTGAGACACCCTAGTGTAAGCCTTGGCTAAGTCAAAGTATCATATTTAAATTTCTCTTTCAAAATAAATCTACCTGCACAAACCCAAATGTGGATCTAATTCAGTTTTTGGAGGTTCCCTTCCTGTTTCTGAGATGCTTTGCTCCCTTCTCTTTGAATGCATTCAGTTGCTGAGTTCTGTACATAGATAAAGCATTAGCAGATCGATTACTTAGGCCCCTTGACTTATCCTTCAATCCAGTTTTTGAGTGTTGGTATAAGCTTTGACATTGGTATCTTTGTTTCTTGCCTGTATGTTTATATTGTGCAGTTTGTCTATTTGGCATACACATCCGTAACTTTCTACTGATAGTAGGTTGGGTCTGCCATAACCCTATCATTGCCCAAAGAGAGAGAGTTGCAACCAGCAATCAAACCATGTCTGCATTTATATTGTCAGTTATGTAAGTGGAAATTATCACAAGAACGCCGTAATACAGGGGCTTAGGCATTAGCAGAATAAAGACAAATTAAATTTTAGTAACATGACAAGATTGTAATCTAAAAGGTGGCATTGAAGAAGTAATCCTTCAAAGCTGTAATTATTGGAATCTTCATTAATGGTTTCTATGAAAAGGAATGCACAAAGTGTGGGTTTACTAAAGTCTGAATACACGTATACTTCAAAGTCAGGAACTTGTGAACATATTCATTTAGGGCCTTTTCATTTACTAGAATTTAAGGAATTCTTGTCTGGGGAATTCTTGAATTCCTAGACAAGGTGGAATTCCAAAATCCTTCTAAGGGCATGAGCATTTTGGAATTCCACCAAAATGCAAAGAAGGTGGAATTCTAGGAATTCCTAAAGGCTAATTGGGACTTATCATGTGCTGGAATTCATAAATTCTTGTAAAGAAATAGGGAATTTGAAAATGCAAGGGGACATGATGTGACATCATGTCTCAAAATGGAAAAGATTGATAAAATCTACCATGGATCAAAATAGCGGCTGCTATATCAAGCGTAGCGGTCTAAATGGAATTTAGTGCCACTCACATCCATAGCGTCCGCTATGGTCCTCTACATCTGCTATTGGGCTGCTGCGAAGTGAGACAGATTCTTATTTTTCCAAAAAAAATTAAAATGCATAACAAGACTTTTCTTTTCTTCTTCTTCCAAATAACATTTCTACTTAACTCTTCCACCTTTTTATGCTTAAAAGAATACCAAAAAACACATGATGTAGCCAAATTACAGTCGATACGGATAGTTCTTCTCAAGGGCTCTTCTCTCGGTACATCCTATTAGACACCCCTTTGGGTAGAAGTACTCTTTTCTCTACACTCAACAAAAACACAGTTTGTTTTGATGAAAGGTAATTTGTTATTTGGTTTGAACTTTAAACTTTATTTAAGCATTATTTTATAATTTATTTATCCTTTGTTATATACACTTGTACTAAATTGCTTATTTGAATTATGAATTTAGAAAAGCATGATAGAATTTAACTTAGTATGACTAACCAACATGAATGCATGAAAAAATTTAGATCAATATTATTTTTTAATAATCATTCAGCAATACAGAATTTTTATGCATTGAAGGGACCGCTACACCCCTCTATCTCAGTTATTATAGAAAAAAAAAAGTATCAAATTCTAACATTTTCTAATATTTTGGATTTTTTTGGATATTTTTTTCAAAAGAAAATTACAACTTTTCGATTCACGCCGCTACGTATCGACCGTTACGTAGCGTTTTTGCCACCTGCTGCTATATCTACCACAACCGCTATTTTGATTACAAAGCAAAGGTTGTTCACACGGGCGCATTCGATCCGAAAGAGTTGACAATGGCACTCACCCTTTCAGCAAAAGTCTTGGATGTTATCTTCTTTCCTGGTACGTGAAATGGATTTGATACTGCATCTATATATGCAGAGTGGAACCTCTTGAAGAACTGTGTTTAAACAAGAAAAGTACATCAGGAACATCTTAAGATTTTATCCAAACATGAAAACAGGAATCTACACTCCACTTGGCACTGGCATGTTATGTTACATAAACAATGAATGTGGGAAAACAGTAATTGTAAATGTCAAACTTCCTCTACCATCAAACAGGACATAACAACACTCATTTTCTAAGATGGTGTCATTTACCATGTCAAAACAGCTCTTATGGGACACCCTAAATTTATTTGTTGACAATGCATTTTTAGCAGTACCTTTATAGAGAATTTATGTAAGTACAAATATAAGCCTAGTTATGAGATGCACTTTCCAATATTAAGTATAGTTTATGCAATTTCTCAAAACCATTACTGTCGTCTCTGCTTTCACATGGCTGAGAGGAACTATTACTTTGGTTTGCATAATCCACACTGTTGCAAAAGAACTCATTTTTATTTCATCCACTGATGTTATTAAATGAATACACGATGATCTTCACATCAGTACATCACTCATCTTGAGTCTCAGGGCTTTTTAATTCCCAGGCAAAGCAATTAGTCAATTATGCATCTGTATGGGCAATAGAACTGTTTCCATATCTAGGCTACTTTTTCCCCTTGAGGATGTGGATGGAGGTAATAAAAATAGACTTGAAGAAGTGCAACTTATCAGAGGATTTAGCTCAAGATAGATCGGGATGGAGAAACAGAATTCGTATAGCCGACCCCAACATAGTTGGGACAAGGCTTTTATGATGATGATGATGATTTGTGAATAACATTGTCACACAAGTCCGCCTGAGTTAAATTGATTAGACTACCAAAACCAATCATCAATTTGAGCCTTGCACACAAACGAAACCAATCAACAGCTTGAGCTTTGGGCAAACCCAATGAATGTGTCGCAAGCAAGGTTTTAAAAGTTACCCTCAAGTGGATTTAAATTTTAAATGGACCGAATTGCACCCTAAAAAGCTTCCCAAAACCTAAAAGATTGTTAAATAAATGATGAAAAAGCTTCAAATAAAAAGATTGATGATCTATGAACTTAAGCCACAGGTGTTTTAATTATTTACAATGAATTTACGAAATCATTGGTGGTTTTCAATCAATCAACCTGACACACACAAAAAAATAAAAATAAAAAATAAAAAATATGTATTTATTTATTGAATGGTTTACCCTCGATCTTTGAACACTTGTATCTTCTAGAAAATGTGATTTTCATCTCCCAAAATTAGTGCAAAGAGATTCCAACAGCATCCAACAGTATCTTACAACAAGAAAATAGAGGACCATTACTCCCCGGCCTTTGAATGCTTAGATCTTCTAGAAAATGTGGTTTTAATCTTCCAAAATAAGTGCAAAAAGAACCCAAAAGCCCCCTGACATCATCTTACAACAAGAAAAAAGGGGGAAATAATAGCTTTGGCCATTTCATGATAGGATTTGATCAGACTCAGGAAGGGGGGGTACAGGAGGGGAGTGTTGCTCTACTTGGTAGGTGCCAGGTCCAAGTCAACTAGGACTCGACTGATTTTTAGAACCATGTGCACAAGTCCCTACATGTGGAGATGCACATACTGGAAATTAGGTGCTTCGAGAAGCATGCGTGCACATTCTGCCAATGCTTAATTATCCGGAAAACCATTCTAACTATCCTCTATTTTAATTATTATTATTTGAAATAGAACTATTCTATAGCTTATGAAGGGGGATAACAGGAGTTGTTCGTACAAAATTGAATTTCATAAGTATGATATAGAGGCCTGTGATTCCTCAAGCACTTCCTCATCTATTTTAGTAGCACATTGATAAATGTCAAACATCAAGGGGATTAGTCGAGAACTTAGGTTTCTTCAAAATAATCATGATCAATATGCAGTTGATAAATGACATTTGCCACTGGAATGCTTGTGGACATTAAAAAGGAAAAAAAAAAAAAAAAAAAGATTGTGTTTGAAAAATGAATAAATTAATCATTTTTTCTTTTTTTCTTTTTCTTTTTTCTTTTTCTGATTTTAACCAGGTTAAGCAGAAGCTTAAACACCCATCCTTGTTGTGGGAAGTCATTGTAATATCGACCCAAGCAGATTGATGGTTCAAAAATCCCAATGCCACAGAAATTGGGATGAGAAAAAGAAAATAATAAAAATATTTTAAAGAGGCTTTTCCCTATAGCTTACCTCTAAAGATGACTTTTCCCTCCTCCTTCCCAAAGTTTAAATATTTCCCTACAACTACAATTACACCATTTTAGGACTAAAATACACATGGTATGGGGTCAATGAAAACATTCAAACTTGTATTATTGCATTTGTATGCTGAAAATGCATCGATGGAAATGGGTTTGGATGAAAATATATAGCGTTATTATGTAAGAAGTAGTGATTTAATATGCATTTTCTTATATTCTTTCAGATCTTAGGGAATGTTTGGATATATACAAAAATAAAATATTTCTAGATTTAAATACTAGAAAAATAAAATATTACATAATAAGATATTTTAATATTATAATATTGCAATATTATTGTTGTCTGGCAGTTTCCAAAACATTCAATAGATTTTGAACTAAGGTGTTTGACAGTTACCCCATATTGTAATATATATATATATATATGCACTAAATCCAATATTGACCTTAATTTTCAAATCAAAGAAATTCTCAATAACTTTATGACTTTGTTTTGATATTTTCTTTAAATGACAAGACAACAACAACATTTTCTAGGAATTCAATTCTATGAAAGCAAAAAATCTCCAATTATATTTTCATGATAAGGACTTTACTCATGGTAGAGTGGGTTTCTTTGATTTTCTAAGAATTCTATGCATGCAAACAAACATGTAATAAATTTTCAAGATAAGGAGATTAATAGTAAAATGATTCCTTTGAACTTGTAGGAATTTAAGTTCATGTGAACAAATAACTAGGTCCTGTCTTTCATGGTATAATGGGTTCCTTTGAATTTTTAGAAATTCAGACCCATACTAATAGATTGGCCCAATAATATTTTAACAATAATGAATTTATTTCTTTAAATCCTTGAGAATTAAATCTTATGTAAATAAATAAACCCCGTCATATGTTTAGGATAAGAAATTAGTGGTAAAGTGATTCCTTATAATTCCTAAGAATTATTTTCATGCAATCAAATCGGCCCTAAGAAAGATGGACAACAAAAATTTCACGAGTCTTTCATCCTGATTATCTATTAACAAATGTGATTTTTGGAGTTAGGACCCAAAAAATGTTCATTTTTCGGATCATGGAAAAAGGAACAATTTTTATACAAAAAAAAGAAATAGAGAAATAATTAATTTCTCTTATTCGAGGCCCACCTATCATTGTTTAAAACTGATCATATGAAAAGGTGCATTGTACACATAGAGGTGCATCATACACATAGAGGTAGGCCACACAGGTTCCAATGACCAAAGATTTGGCAAAGGAAAAGGAAAAGAGAAATTATACCAAGAGTGGAAAAAAGTACAAATCAAGTAATGGAGATGCCTCAAGAAAAAAAAAAAAGCTTTGGGCAATTTTTTCATTTCCCATAGAATGGAGAAGGTCCAGGGAAAATTAAAGTTTTTGGAAAGGAGGAGCGAAAAGTCATCTCTAAAGGCAAGCTATAGGGTAAAATCTCATAGAAAACAATTAAAAGATAAAAAAGTGGATAAGGGAAGGACAAAATAAGCAGAGACAAGACAGGTTCCACATCTGTAGGTTGGCTGTATGGCCAGCTTCCTTCCCCTCCAATTTTTATTTATTTATTTATTTATTTTCTTTCTTTTTTATTATTTTCAAAAGCTTTTTTAGGCAGTCTTCCTGTGAATCCTCAATTTTTCTCACCCACACCTATAAATGTGGTGGGGAGGTAGTGCAGCCAGTAAGGGGAATCTATTTTTTAAGGAGATTTTCCAGAGAACCATAGATTCTTAGAGCTCAAGAAGAATTCTCAAAGATCACAACCAAAGAAGTAAAACTTGTATCTTCTAGTTTGGATGCCAAGAATAAATGATTATAAAACAAATAGAAAGGACCCCTTCGAACCAGCATCCACGTTTGTTTAGTTCCACTGTACCTGGACAATAGGAATTAATAAAAATCAGAAATTTGCCTAAGTTTGTCTTCACTGTTCTCTTTATCCACTTATTTCTTTTACAAACAGTTACATCCTTACAGCCATGCTGCGCATGAGCAAGAAGCTTAACTATAGTTTAGAAACTTTGCCCATGTATATAGCTGGGTCAGCATAGGCGCTTCTATTTCCCAAGTTTCAGACTTTGAGAATTAAGATTAACCACCGTGTCTACAGGGTCTTAAACTTCTCAAGAACAAAAGGAGAGAAAATGAGTGACCAACACTGCATTTGTTCAAATCACTAGTCATACAGCATTTTTCAATTAGTTGTTTCTTGTGCTTCCCAGTTTGCAAGGTGTCTTCCAGCAAGGAGTTCAAATATGTGAAGCTCTTCATCTTTCTTCTAGTTTCAACTATCAACCCTTTTATCGTGATCAATGCACAGCCCTTCCATAGTTTATATATATCTTAAGAAGCACTCTTAGAATTTAGAGATAAAGCTCGTGTATGATGTTTCTAATCTCATTTACCATTTGCATTAGGATAGACATCATGTCCTCACCACCGTTGTTAAAATCCATGTTTTGTATCAAATACTAAGAGAAAAGATTCGTATCTATACAACAAATCCCATTTACAAGTGAATATTAGGATTCTCTTGTAAATCTTATAATTTCATAATCGTTTTATCAAATCTTACGATTCAAGTGGTTCGTCTTGATGATAATAGACAAAGCTGAATGTTGAATCTTAATAAATTTTAACCTTTTTTGCAAGGGTTCTATTTTCAAGAAGTTATCTATTGATTAACGAAACCTCTAAAGAATTTGTAGGATGATGGGAGGGTTGAGAGATTACTAAGGACTAGGCATATGAAAGGACCGCGCAATTGTGCTTATGGGTTCCATTGTAAATTCTACTTTTTTTCTGCATTAATACTTTGACTTCAAAAGTAATATTGATGCTTTGGATTTTATTTTATTTTTAATTTAGAGAATAAAAACACTGCAACTCTTTTATTTTTCCTACTAAAGTTGATAAGCATATTTAATCATTAAGACATATATCGTTATGATATATTAATATATGTCAATGATGTTCATCATATGATTGTATTGAAGCTGCTATGGATGGAGTATGGATAGCTACCTTTTTTCTTAATTATTAATTATTAATTTTTTACAAGAAAAATAGAAAATCCTACAATTCACAATATGATACGATTCAACCCTTGAAGGATTTGTGATACGATTTTGGTTTTCAAAACAACGCACACCACCATATTGACCCATTGAGAGTAAAGGGCCTAAAGGCCATAAAAATAAATGGTGGGCTATTTTGACATATCCACTCAACATAGAAATTGTATAAATACAATTTCACTCTCTAAGTAAAAATAAAAAATAAAAAAAATACAATTTCACTCTGGAGACGAAAGGCTAGGATTTCCCATCTAAGTCAAAAGCCTATTATTGTCTTCCCCAGTGCTCTCAATCTCAACCGCAAGCCTCAAATCAAAACAAGCTCAGTGATACCAACGCAAAACAAATACCATATAGAGCACATGATGTTTCAGATAAAAAAATTATATGATTGCTAGATGAAAAAATATCTCAAGTTGACATGAAGTGGATGGAGAGAAATCAAGCAAAATAACTGCTGGACATGGGGAAAGCACATGATGTAGGTCAATTGGAGGAGAGTACAGCATACACAACAAAATCTAACCTCACAACAATAAAGGGTATGGTGGGTCCAACTAACTGGTTTGGAAACAAAACATTGTTGACAAGTGAGCAAAAGACCATGAATTTTCATCTGTAAGAAAACATTGGTAGGCAGAATGTGAAGTTATTCATATTCATTGCATCCACATCTCTTCACATGTTAATTCCTCCCCTTATCTTACAGCTTCTTTATTTTTCGAGATGGCCATTTTCATACTATGATAAATGCAACAGTTAATGCAGACAATGTTTTAATGGAGTCGAGTGGTACGAAAATATATTAGCAGACTCGATCCAGCCTTATGTGTGGACATTTAAAAGTAGCCAGAAGGAGAGAAGATGCATGGCTATAGGTGATTGCTAGACTAAACCAACTAGAAATCAGTTGGTAGTTCCATATTATAGTGCATTTTTAAGGGGTTTTTTTTTACTTTAATTGTCTTTATGAAATTCACATAAAGAAGCCTTCCCTATCCCCACCCTCTTTTCCTTTTTCTATTAAAATAGCTGACTGTCAAGAATTTGTTGACATGACGAAATGGAAATAAGAGTAATTGCACTTAAATAATTTTCTCAACCAGACCACCACCACAACCTTATCTTCCTCTTCCAAAACCACCAATAACAACAACAAAAAAAAAAAAAAAAAACTACCACAACAGACAATAATGCCATTCCAAATATTCAAATTGAGTAATCTTTAATTAAATTTATTATCAATTCTGCACTTGAACATATTACATAAATAGAAGCTTATGGTATTATCAGCATTAATTAATCACCTTACAACTGGTTAATAACAAATTAATTGCTTCATTGGAAAGATGCAAATATTTCAGCCTCAAGAGATGAGGATCATCATTAATCAGGTTACTTCTAATTTCCTATCCTGAGAAAAGTAAACATTGCTAAGACATGTATTATATGAAAAGACCAAAGAATAACACTGCATGCTACATTTGTTATCAACCAAAACAAGTTTCAATTGATAAATTTCATATAAGATTAGTATCCCAGGAGAAAAAGAGTCAACATTGATATCCCTTAGGTCTCCAACCACATGAGAATACGATAGAAGATGGATGCTTACACCAGAACTTGGATAAGTTCAAATTTTACAAGTTCTTAATGAACAATTAAGATAATCCAATCCATGTGAGAGAGGGTTGCCTAGGGAATCTGTGGTGTGCCCTTTTTATTCATGGTTCAACAAATTCAAATGTAGGTTCATTGTATGTTTAGAAACCTTTGAACCACAATACGGAGCATATAAGCTCGCACTGGTCCGAAGGTTTTTTTTTCTTATTCTTACAAAAAGGAATTCAAATTATCAATTCAGCAAATTATCTCCACTTACATTTCTAACATCTGCATCTTTGACGTCAAGATCAGTTGTTACAAATATGAATTTCACTTTCGTATTGGTCAAATATCCATACCTGCACAGAATGCACTGCCTTGAGAAACAGAATAAAACACAAGAACGATTGAAATTGAAAGAGTAACCACTTTAAACAAGAACAACAAGAAGAAAGCATCCCCAACAAACTTACGCTTTGTAGTTCTCTGATGGATAAAGAAGACCAAGGAACGCCTCATTCAATGTCAACCCAGTTTTCTTCGGATTGTTAACTAAATATTCAAAAAATAATAGTATTGGTCTTGGTTGGATGTGATATAAAATCAATTCTAGAGATATTTTTTCCTCTAATATCATAATAATTCAAGCAACCAATCCAAAATGAAGTTAGAAACAAATCATCATAATGATTGTCTCAATATAAAACCAAATGAAATGATAATAAGCAGAAATATATTTTTTTTAATAGTATAATATGTAGAAACAAAGTAATAAACAAATGGCATATTTCAGAACAAGTTCCAGCAAGACTTTTCTTATCATCATCATCATCGAAGCCTTGTCCCAACTATGTTGGGTCAGCTATACGAACTTAATTCCAAATCCTCATATAAGTTACATTTCTTCGTATCTATCTTTACCACCTCCATCCACGTCCTCTTAGGCCTACCCCTTCCCCTTCGTGGGCTATCAACCTTCATGGCCAAACTTTTCCTTACCTTACCGGCAAACTGCACAAACCATCTCAAACAAGTTTCTCTAGGGATAATTTATTGATAACATCAACATTTAGGATGATGACAATATTGATGATGACCTTGATATGAAGCTGCTGAGTGGTGACAACACCAAATCTGCTAACTATTATATATGACACCAAAAATTAGATTGATTTGACCTCAAAGCTTGACCAGAATTAGCAAAAATAGTAACCACTAATATAGATTTAAAACTTTCATGATATGTTAAGTAAATGAGATTAATTACTTAGAACTTCTTTCCAAAAATGGTGAAAGATGTTCTAGCAGAAAAATTAAAATTGATTACAAGACCGATTAAAGCATGGAAAAAACAATCATCAGAGAACCAGGAAGGAGAATTTTGAAGTTACTGACACCGAGGGTTTCATGTTCCTACAATCATGGATAAAAGAATCGGCCAATACCGATGCGATAATTTGGGGGTATTGGTGTCAGTTGCAGAAAGTAAAGAGAGGGTTATGAAGATTGGGGATTGGAGGAATTGAAGAAGAAGATGATGATGATGATGATGGCCACCTCTGTCGTCGATGACGTCCAAAGAGCAGTGGACGATGTGGTGGAGTTTGAGAGCGTCATCTGCATTCGTGAAGCTCTGGAGATAGAGGGGGTTGTTCTGGACAAATGAAGAGAGGGAGAATGGATCGAAGAAGTCAGATTACGGCGCATGAGAGTGGTGGTTTGGGAAAGAGAGGGTGGTGATGTGCGCACCTGGTGGCCGACAGCAGCGACACAGACGATCATCATCATCATCTTCTTCTTCTTCTCTGTGTGTGTGTCGCGGAGATTTGCAGAGAAAGAGGGAACTGAATCTGATGACGTTCGGAGACGAAGAGAACAAACAGTCAGGTGGATTGGATACCACTGCCCGAAAATCTTTGTTAATCACAATGAAAGCCCTTCCATTCTCTAGATTAATTCACACCAGTGTAGGTGTAGGTGTAGTTCGTCTCACAGTATAATTATAATAGAGTAGTAATAATACTAGAAGGGTATTGATTCTCTTATTACCCAAAAGTTTTACGTGAGCAAAAAATGAGGTTTTACACGCTGGTTTGAAATCTATTTTAGGTTCCGATTCATAAACGGGTTCGAACCTGGAGGTTTCTATTGATAAACGGGTCCGGCTCCGAATCCATATAGGTTTCGACTTATGAACTTGAGACCCGGTATATGAGCCTTTGATGTTTCAAATTATACATCAAAATCAACTTTTTTTTTTATATATATATTTTTATGTATAATATTAGAAGTGGTAGATTTGATGCACTATTATAAGTTGAATGATATGCTTATTCTAATAAGAATCAAGAATAAAGAGAAATTAGAATTGATTTTGGAACTAGATTACAATCCTCTAAGTGGACCCGGTTCCAGAACTGTATCTGGGTTTTCCTATCGAAACCGGGTCTAGAACCAACAAAATAGGTTGCGAGTTAAAATTGAATCTGGAACCGTTATTTAGAAATGGATCCGGTCCACTGTGGTTCCGATCCAGAGTCGTCCCGTTTGCAACCCTATTCCTTAGGCCATCTAATAGAGTCCACTTGAGATCCACAACTCATGAAACTGGAGGATCAAAGGATCCAAGTGGGGTCAACAAAGATATCAAATTTAAAGTCAATTTAATACCTTTAACTCATTCATATGTGGTCTACAACTTTAAAGGCTTTATATAATAAAATAATAAAATTGACGTTGTACAAATTATATGGTTACCATATACTATATGTTACTATGGGTCAACACTAGGCCTCTCAATCTGGCCGTTTGACGAGGGATAAGGTCCATAAAAGCTACAAAACAAGGGCTTTTATTTTTGTCGTAAAGCCCAAGCATAGGGTTTAAAAACCCCGCATCCTTGAGGGCCAAGGTAGGGCTCCAAGCCTGCCACGGCACGACCCTCTTTCCATCAATAGACAATACAAGCCCCAGGCCAGCTCTCCTAAATTTCATTTTACAAACACAATTGACACTAAAATGTCCCTTATAATAATCACTTAATAGTAATAAAATGGGATAGGTGAATGAAACTGGTTAATAGTTAGATTAGCATTAAATTCAAACTAATGCCAATTATAGAGGGTAAATGACTGTAAATGGTTTAAATTTCTGGAAGATAAGACCTTGTTGTACAAAGCAAAGGACAAAAAAATGTTTAAATTAGAATAGTTTGATATGAGGAAATATCTGTGAAATGCATAATATACAACAATTTCTTTCTAATCATTTTTTCCTTCTTTGAAAAAATAAATAATACTAATGTTTAGGATCTAAGTGATCAAAGTGCGTATCACTTTGTCCAATAATTTTTTTTTTAAATAAAAACCTTTATTATCCAAATGTATATGTATATATTTTGGCTTCTCCACAAGGAATGGTTAGAGACAAGATAAAGTTTGGTGGTGGTATAGCAAAATATAAAAATTGATTTTCTTGTTTTCAGGCCTTGGGCTCGGCCTTGGCCCATAAAGGTACAGTAAGGGCCCACATAGTGCAGGCCCTCAAAGAGCTTTGGCTTGCTCGGGCCAGCCCTGCGTATATAGTGGTCACAGTAAGGTAAACCTCAAGCCTAGCCCGCCTGGCCCTAAGATAGCCCGACCTATTTGCAAGTAAGGTTGACATAGAGTTTCATTTGGCCTGCTTGGGCCAAATCTTTTCATGTAAGGGAAAATATTTTCGGTTTTCCTAAAATTATAGAAAATCCATATTTGGCAATTGTAAATTCCAGAGGATTTGAACGAATAAAAATCTTCATTTGTAAGGATTTTCAGATCCTACCACCCCCCATAAGATTTGAAAATCCCCACTTAATTGTATTTACACACTGAACTCTACTTTTCTCATATATCAATGTGAGATCCTCAACTATACAAATCCTCAATGAGGAACCCTTATTTCATTGGTAGTGAAGAATCATTAGATCTATGGATTCCTCGCCTGTTACTAAACATGCTCTCAAATCCATAAAGAATTATGAAATCAAACATTTTAGAGTTTATTAACCCTAAAAAGATGGATCGCTTGAAACACGACTTTGGAACCCTACTGGGGTTATATCCTGTTGCTCTGCTTGGCTGCAGTGACATTTATACATATCATTTTACCACCTTATATATGTAAATGAGAGGCTAAAACTGGCCCCATTAACACACAATTTTCATACATTATTAACATATCATATGCACAAATGAGCACAAACAGGGATAACATTATCATGTGAATCATTTACATATACAAATGAATTTCTTACAAACGATCCTAAGTTTTAACCCAAAAAATTAAAAAAAAAAAAAAAAGAAAAAAAAAACTTAAATTCATTTAGGTATTTCTCGAAAAAAATAGCTGAATGGGAATAATGGCACGAAATATGACCATTATTTTCACAATGGAACTATACTGTTTTGACCCTATTTTAGTGCTTCTTTCACTTTTGATCTTTGATGACCCAAAATCTACACCTATTGAGATCTAATTAAGGTTGAGTTTAGGCCATTCCCTATCAATGCATAGCTCCCCTTCTGTATGTCTCTTCCATTCATTTCTTGTGACAAAATGCGGGCCACGAATGTTTTGAGTTGGGATAGACCCAAGCGCAGACTTGATATGTATTGCCACTACAAGCTCTAGTATAGAATGGTTTGGAATGACTTCTAATCAAGCCTGTAGTATTGTCATGCCCAGCTTGACAACTTGAGCCAAGCACAAACTTGGCTTGAACTTGAGGTGGCTCAAGAAATATAAAAGCCATGCTCGAGATGGGCTAAGTTTGGCTCGGCTGAGCTCGTTTAAATCCCTAATTATGATTTATTTTTTTTTATCGGTAACGGTAAAATATATTAAAGCCTTAAGAAAGGTACAATAAAGAAGATGGTAAGAAAAAAAATAAATAGAATGACACAAATGAAACAAAAGCAACAGTTATAAATCAAAGCTTCTAAACTAGAATTTAACTCGGTTGGGCCTGTCTGCCTACTTAGTACTAAATTCCTAGATCATAGTGAAGAGGGTTTCATGGAAAGAGGATTAAAGGGGTGAAGAATTAGGGGTCCAAGGTGGCTATCCAGAAGGGAGCATCACTTAATTTTACAAGAGTGATAGGTGGGAACCATTTCCTAACAAAGTGGGAGTCATTTTACTGCCCCTTGTTCAATCCATTGATTTAAAGGCATTGCTTAAAAGATCAAAGGAATCCTATTAAAAAAATATAAAAGAGTCCTCTAATTGCTAATTGCTAATTGAGATTCAAGAAACACAGGGCTCTACTCAATTTACTAAATAATTTAGAATGTGTTTAGCTCCTTGCAAATATTTTGAAAGCAGATAAAATACCCTCTTATACTTCAAGTTAAAATAGAAGTCTTATAAACCAGCATAAAAACTTCTCTGAGAAAAAAGAAGGAGAAAATCTTTCTCAGCATCTAAAACAGATGATCTTTAAAACTTTAATTGCCCGCATTGACATTTGAACTGAAAAGGGACTCTGAATGCATCAAATCAAATAAAAATGATCTTTAATTGTTTGCACTGTCATTTAACTGATGAAGTGTGCTTCCCTTCCTGTAGATTCTGAAAAGAATGGAGCGGCAAAACCATTCTCTAGTTTGTCATCTTGTTTTATCACTCTTACGCATTTTGTCTTCTCAGTGGCATGTTGAATCATCTTGGGGTCCAGCTGCATTGATTAGTTCATTGACAGGTGAAATGAGGATCCACAGATGGTGACCAAAAGCAGTTCAAAAGTACAAAGAAAACAAAAGGAACACAAGCATACCACAACTCTGGACTCAATGATTAAGGACAAAAAGTAGTGGAACCTGGATGGTTACCTTCACCGGATAAGCAGGTTGCTCGATGATATTCCAAGGCTTGCATTAACTCAGGCTGTTAAAAGTCTAGTGTAATCTCCACCAGCTGAATATTTCCGTGTAAAGCAGATGACTTGCATGATGGCATAAATGAGAACACGTCCAAAATTTTTGTGCATTTCAAACCCCATTTTACCATCAAGTACTCAATTAGATGATGCCCGCTGCCATTTCAAAGATATCATTGTCAAATATTGGAACTGTCTCTGTGTGTAAGAATGTTGAATAGAATTCACACTAGTAAATGGAGCAAAATAGCAACCTTCTATTATGGTAAGTAGTTATGAAGACGGATCCAGCAGAATTTTGTAGCATGAATGTAACGGTGGCGAAGAGATCATCAAAAGCTTATCAACAGAAATGGTAGAGGGAAATTTAGCTAATGCACACCAAACTAAAACACCACTTCTTCATTCATAGGACTAGGAATTCCTACCACTTGTATCATACAAAACATCAGCTCCAAGCACAATCTTGGGGGCCAAACTGAACAAAGGCGTATCCCACTCTCCCCAAGTGAGACCCATTACCTCAAATAAAATGAAAAAGTAAAACATTCAGAGAGTAACTCAGAAGAATTGTAGCATTATAAAAAAAGATTTTCTGATAACTTACTTTACAGCTCACTTTATTGAGGTCACACATCTTTCTAATGTTGTCAAGTACCTGCAGTTCCAACAAACTTCATAAGATTATTAGGAAATTGTTTCCCGCAAATGGCAATCAAAGAAGCACTACTACATATAAAACCTGAAAGACAGGAATAGAACCAAAACACAACTGAAGACCATAGGAAAAGCTTGAACGCCATGTAACAATGGAAACAAATTTATGCATCGATCATGGTACCACGATTTGCACCAGTCATGGTACCATGATTCTGGCCGAAGGCAGTAAAGAGATCTTCTGGGTTTCCTTCTTCAGTGACAAAAATAAGAATTGAAGAAAATTTCACTACAGTAGCCAAGTATGTATGGTACACTTCAATGATCAATGATACACTATGGATACCAATTAATGCAGCCTAAGTATCATGGATCCAAGGCTACAAAAAGAGGTCCAGACTCCAAAGTAAACCCACTGGGCCAAACCCAATGTGACAAGCCCATTCATCTTCGCCCAACTGATTTGACTTAGCCCATCGACAGTGAGCCCACTAGGTGCAAGGATAGCTACATTCTTAGTTTATAAAATTCCCAAGAAAATTTCTTAGATTCACAATCTTAGTGAAGCAAATTTCCATACTCAAATCTACATTTTAATTTTATAAACTCCTAAGAGAATTTCCTAGATCTTGCAAGAGAGTCGGTTGACACGTGATCAATAAGAGAATGACAGAAAATCTGTTTAGAAAAGAGATTGGCAAGTAATCATATTCCCTTGTATTCTCTCTCCTATATAATCAATGAAAATTACTTGTGAAAACTCATTGGATTGAATTGAGCAAGTGTTTACCCTTGTGCGAAAACTGTTAGCTTGCCAATGATGATGGCCCCAAAGCTGCACATCCATGGTAAATCTGTGAAGACTTCATCCATCATTGGGTCCCATCCCATGACTCCCATCACAGGTACTGCACAGTTCTGGGATGCAAAAGTACAACACCCCATTTCCTAAAATATGGGACAAGGTTACACCATACTTATTATTATCATTCTGAGTTACTCAAAAAAATTACTTAAAAAAATAAATATTTTAAGTCAAAAGATGGCTTTCTTATGATTCTGATGAATACTCAACAATGAGACATTGCAAGAGTAAACATTTCCCTTCCTAACTCAGTATTCAAGCTTTCAAATAACTTAGTTCAACATAAAGTAGCGTCTAGATGTGCCCTCAAACATGACCTGGGTGGGCATGCCACTTCCTATTAATTGGAAATACATCCAGAATGGTGGGCATGTTTCAGATTTTCTGCCCAAACAGATTTTTGTGAGACCTAAAATGAACCAACAATTGGATCTAGGCAAAATCAAACCACCCATGAGTTGTTTTCAATGGTCAAGATACCATAACATACCTTAATTTTGAACTTCCCGAGAACAAATGAGACAAAGATCTTGGGATAAAATTTAAAAGAAAAATTAAAGACATAAATGATGCCATTGTAAACTTGCATGCGTTATGAGTTGTTTTCAAGGGACAGGATACCATAACATACCTTAATTTTGAACTTCCCGAGAACAAATGAGACAAAGATCTTGGCATAAAATTTAAAAGATAAATTAAAGACAAATGATGGCATTCTAAACTAGCATGTGTTACATATCGTCCACAGTGCCAAACATGGTTTTCGAAACATTGCGTCATTAACCTCAGATATGTTTATCAAATGTATGCTTCTTGCTGTTAATTATCTTCAATTTCTTTAGACTACAATGCATCCGAAATCATTTTGAATAACTACCTCCAATCTGCTTGAGTCATCAGTCAGAATCACTTCCGCTCCCACCTTTGCAGCTACCAATCCAGGCAAGGAAGTTCCAGCCCCAAGCTGCTAATAAATCAAATTGTTAATAATCTACGTGACTGCATGTTCTAAACCAAGAATTAAGTGCATGATTTTGTGGGATAAAAACACCAAACATCACAAATGAATTCCTTTTTCACAAGTATCTACTACATATTGCACTCCTTTTCACAAGTATCTACTACATATTGGACTATCATTAAGATGTGGGGAAAGTGAAAAGTGAGTCTCTTCCCAAGCCTAGGCATCTCCACCTAGAAGTATCTTTTGGATTCTCCTCCCTGGAGAGAACAAAGCTTCTTCTACCCTTGAGAGGATTTTTTGGTACTGTAATAAGGGAGCAGAAGTACACAAAGTGGTTCCCAGTTTTCCCCTACCAAGAACCCAGCCAACTAGAGGTGACGCATCCAAAATTCATGAATCCTGTATTGGATCAAGCCTTGATTTATTTGATCGGTTCAATGGGATCTCAATACATTTACATTGGGGCCTAATCAAAGAAAGGACTCGAATTTGAGTTTTCATAGGCTTACCAAGAACCCAGCCAACTAGGAGTGAGGCATCCAAAATTCATGGATCCTGTATTGGATCAAGCCTTGATTTATTTGATCAGTTCAATGGGACCTCAATACATTTACATTGAGGCCTAATCAAAGAAAGGACTCGAATTTGAGTTTTCATAGGCCTAAATTGAGTAAAAAAACCTCTAAACTCAAAGTGGGACCAATGAAAATAAACTTAGTCCCAACTATGAAGGATTGGCCAATGGGTTCACCAATCCACATAAAACAGCGAGTTCTACGAGTGGGACCCATGAAAATTGTTCTCAAGAAAGTGGGACCAAGACCACTTTGAGTGGGACGTCCAAGCACATCTAAATCCTTTATTATTATTATTAGTATTATTATTATTATTATTATTTTTTGGTATATGGGATTGAACAAAAAGGATATCAGTGTTATGATCCAAAAGCAAATTGGTCATGGACTCATGGGTAACTCATAATGTGACCTTCCTTAACCATATTCATTCCCACTCCTTTATTGATTCTTCTAATTCGCCAGAAAAATTACCCTTAACACCGCTCGATCCCTATACAATTTGTTTTCTTAAGAGTCAGTTCCATCTAACAATCCACCTCTTCAACTTTATTGTCTGCATTTAAAATCACCAATAACCACTTCATCTCTAGATCCTACACTATCCTTCCTGCCTTTACTGTTGGTGATGCTACCTTACAAAGAATGTATACACTATGCTACAAAATCCCAGTATCTAGATATGGTTTTGTTTGTACTTTGAACCACATTACTAATCCTTTCTTGTAGCTATTCACTCATATCCTGAACCATACTCATGTCCACATCTTCACCTCACTAGCAGCAAACTACACCAGAGGAGCTCGCTACTCTTTATAAGACCCATACTTGGGATTCAGTCTCTCTTCCTCTGAGAAAAAACTCAACTGGTTATCCATTCCGACAAATACCATCGAAAAGGTTACGAAAATATTTTTGGTGAAAATCTGAAGTTAAAGATATCTGAATGTCACATTTTTATTTCTTGTCCTCCCAAAATTTAGATGTTTTATTGACACCCTCATTATATTGAGGGAAAATTTACTGCACAAATACCCATCTCTCTTTTTTTGACATGCGCTCCAACAATAGGAGCTGAAACATTGGCTGTCACAATAAAAAATATTGAACAAAAAAAAAACATTTAAAACATGTGGAAAATAAGCATAGTGTAGAAAGTATAAATAAGAGGTCCGCTCTTCCAGAAAAAAAAATAATTTACTTAAGTATATTGGAATTTTTCACATCAAGCTGAATCACTATATTTCCGGGTTTTCAAATGAAGTTAAAGCAAATAATGAAAAAAAAAAAAAAAAAAAAAAAAAGCGCTTACTTCTAGGTATGATGTTACCTCAATGACAGTGGCGCCAGAAAATTGTGATCTTTGTTGCCACACGTATTCAGCAAGAGCAATACTACATGGCCAGATAAACATCCCATAATCTTCTTGCATATTCTGTTACACAATGGAAACATTTATATATTTTCTACAATTACTGGAAAATGTCATGACTGTGCGTGCATGCACGTGTGTAAAGTTACATGCAGTTCACATAGAAGGGATGGATAACAACAGTTATTTTCAGAGACTAATAATTAATAATTTACACTCTACTAGCAGGAGTGAGAATCAAAAAGGAAAACAAAAGAGAGCAGTAATTCCAAAACTTATTATCAGTTACAGATTAAAAATACTTATTTAGAACAGATTTAAAATACTTATTTAGTACATTAATAATAATACTTTTTTTTTTAAATGGCTACTAACCTTAAAAGAAAATCAAGCAGTATAAGAAAACTATACCAACATGCTTAACACTGAAAACAACCATAAAGAGAAGAAGAAAGAGATGAAACAACAACCAACACAAACACTACAACTACAGGACCTTGACGGCATACATCACAGTCATGAACCACCCAACTCAAACAATTCAACCCGACGCATAAATCAGCAACTTCTTTCCAATTAAGCATGAATTGATCAGCTTAGGAGCCTTGGAAAATGGGGTTGATCAAACCCAGCCCGCAATAGAGAATTTTATCTTATCATACAAAAATTCGCAGCTTTTATCTACCCCTTCAAAGCATCTAGCATTCCTTTCCTTCCAGAGAATCCAGAAAACTGCGAACTCTTTGGATGGACCTTGGAAGAACCCAGCAACAACCAAAGCACCCCAAGACCGATTTCGAAACCTTTTGGGCAATCCATCATATTTAGAGTAACATGATCTATCATCTCCTCATCCTCCAAGCACATGGGGCCAGCGTTTACTAGAATCTTCCCTCTGCGTGCTAGATTGTCCATGGTAAGAATTTTCTTTTGAATGGTCAGCGACCCAAGCATAACTACTCTGGAGGGGCATTTATTTTCCAAATGCAAGCAACGAAGTTCCTCATTAAAGTAAAATGTGATTGCAGTAAAATGTTGCAATTAGATAGGGAAACTATGATTTATTAAGTATATCTGAAGTTAATCATTTATAGGTGGAAACCCAAGTTTATACACCTACTGTAGGTGTTTGAGGATTGATCTACTAAGAAACCAAGACCCACATTAGATTAAATGACAAAAGACATGACCAAGGACCATGAAGAAGCATACAAAAGAAAAGGTGTATAACTCACAAAAGAGTTGACAAAAATCTTAACAAGGACAAATATAATACAAAAGCCACCTCATTTGGCAATCCTGACCATTGTAACCAAAATCACAAAGGGCCCTTTTGTCCGCGTGGAATTGAAGTAAATCCTAGGAATTCTAAGAAATGAATTTGTAGATACAAAGATCCGTTAATGACCATCAAACAATCTCCCTTAAGTGAAAACTGATTAAGGAAGAATGGAAAATGAACACCCAACCATCACCCTACTAAATCAAAACCAAGGAAAGTCAGGGTCCGATCTACATCTCAAACTCATATCCTTCAACCCCAATCTTTTTAATAATCCTCTGTTGCAACCCATTTTACCTTTAATTCCTAGTAATTCAACTTCATTCAAACAAACTGGCTCAAAGTGAAAACTGAAGGAAACCTTACCACAAAGAGCCAAAAAAAAAAATTCCACATGGGCCAAATAAGGCCAGCATTTTTCTTTCCTCACAAAGGGTCTATTTGATATGCTGTGGAAAGTTTTTCTCCACATTTCAAGCGACCCCAAATTGCAGATGTTGTAAAGAGATTGTTTTCGCGGTATTTCTCAGATAGAAATCGGAAGAAGAAGAAGAAGAAGAAGAGAGCAAGTACCTCAATGATTGCGAGGGTAAAGGCATGTGGCTGACCCGATTCACCAAAAGAATGTCTTGAAACCCTTGTCATCTGTGTGGGAGGGGAAGAAGAGGAGAGGGGAGAGCTTTCTTCCGCCGCCGCCGCCGCCGCCGCCATAGCTATCTGACAGGTCCAGGTGAAAACTGTCCCAACTCCCAAATGTGATCAATTTGAGCCTGTTTGATAAGTGATATTTCACATGCTCGGTGAAAATGTTGACAGCTTTTTGTTTACACTAATAGAATTTTTATATTTTATTTTAAATAAATAATAATTATAATTATAAAAATAGAATCAATTTTAAAATTAGGTCCCAATTTTCTAATCATAGTTGCATAGGGCATGCAGTTTTTCCTCATCTCTCAATGGAGGAAAGAATGTCATTTAGGCATTATGGGTTGGATTCAGCTTTTCCTCTTCTTTTGGTGAAGGGAAACTTGAGATTAAGGCATTATTGTTCTTTTAGTGAAGGAAAACTTAAAATTAAGGCATTACTAGTCTGATGCAACTTTTCTTCCTCTCTCAGCATAATTTAAAGCATTACGAGTGTAGTGTGGTTATTTAGGCATGCATCTTTTCCTCCTCTCTCATCAGAGGAAAACATCTTATTTAGACATTATGGGTCTGATGCAACTTTTCATCATCTCTCAACAGAGAGAAACTTGCGATTTAGCAATTACGAGTCTGATACATCTTTACCCCCTCTATCAGCGGAGGTAAACCTGCGATTTCTCTCTGTGGAGGAAATCCTTTGATTTAAGGCATTACCAGTGTGATGCAGCTTTTTCTCCACTCTTACTAGAGGAAATCTTAGGATTTATTTTTGATATTTAGGCATTACGAGTCTAATGCACCATTTCTTCCTCTTTTGGTGGAGGGAAACTTGCGATTTGCCATCACGGGTCTAATAGAGCTTTTCCTCCTCTCTCGGCGTTGGAAAATCTACGACTTCTCTTAGTAGAGGAAATCCTATGATTTGGGCATTATGAGTCGGATGCAGTTTATCCTCCTCACCCAGTGAAGGGAAACTTGAAAGTTAGGCATTACGGGTAAGATATAGCTTTTCGTCCTCTCTTCAACAGAGGAAAAGTTGTGATTTAAGGCATTACGCGTGTGATGTAGCTTTTCCTCTTCTCTCAATGGAGGAAAACCTACGATTTAGGCATACACCTTTTCATCCTCTCTCAGCGGGTCTAAAGCAGGTTTTCCTCCTATTGTTGGAGCGCATGTCTAAAGCAGGTTTTCCTCCTCTCTCAAGAAGAAAAACCTACTATTTGGGTATGTAGGTTTTCCGCCTCACTCAGTGGAACAAAACCTGTTATTTAGGCATTACGGGTCTCATGCAACTTTTCCTCCTCTCACATTAGGGGAAAACTTTTGATTTAGCCATTTTGGGTTTGATGTAGCTTTTCCTCCTCTCTCGGCAAAGGAAAACCTGTCATTTTTTTCAGTGGAGGAAATCTTGTGATTTAGGCATTATGTGTCAGATGCAGTTTTCCTCCTCTCGTAGTGAAGGAAAACTTGAAATTAAGGCATTACAAGTTTGATGCAGCTTTTCCTTCTATCTAAGTGGAGAAAAACCTGCAATTTAAGGGATTACCTATGTGATGCAGCGTTTCCTCCTCTCTCAGTGGAGGAAAACCTATGATTTACTCATCTAGTAAATCCTACAATTTATTCATACAGTTTTTCCTCCTCTCTTAGCGGAAGAAAACCTGCAATTCACGCATTATGAGTCTGATGCTGCTTTTCCTCCTCTCTCAATGGAAAGAAATTTGAGATTTAACCATTACGTTATCCTCCTTTCGTAGTAGAAGGAAACTTGCGATTTAGGTATTACGAGTCTGATGCAGCTTTTCCACCTCTCTTAGGAAAACTTGTGATTTAAGGCATTTCGAGTGTAATGCAGCATTTCCTCCTCTCTCGGTGGAGGAAAATTTGTGATTCAAGGCATTTCGAGTATGATGCAACTTTTGCTCCTCTCATGGTGGAGGAAAACATGTGATTTAAGCATGCAGCTTTTCCTCCTCTCTTTGAGTAGAGGAAAACCTGTTATCTATGCATTATGAAACTGATGCAGCTTTTCCTTCTCTCGTAATGGAGGGAGACTTGCGATTTAGCCATTACAGGTCTGATGCAGTTTTTCCTCCACTATCAACATAGGTGATTTGGGTCGGATGCAATTTTGCAGCCTCTCTTAATGAAGGGAAATTTGGGATTAGGTAATACGAGTTTGATGTAGCTTTTCCTCCTCCGATTTAAGGCATTACGAGTGTGATTCAGCTTTCTCTCCTCTCTCAATGGAGGAAAACCTGCAATATAGGCATGCATCTTTTCCTCCTCTCTCAGCAGAGGAAAACGCATTATTTCTCTAAGTGGAGGAAATCCTATGATTTAGTCAGTATGGGTTGGATGTAGTTTTCCTTCCTCTCTCACTAATGGAAAACTTGAGATAAAGGCATTACGATTCTGATGTGGCTTTTCCACCTCTTCCAAAGGAGGAAAACTTACGATTTTAGGCATTGCAGCTTTTACTCCTCCCTTAGTAGTGGAAAACTTGTGATTTAGGCATGTTGCTTGTCTTCCACTATTAGTGGAAGAAAACCTGCTATTTAGGCATTACGGGTCTAATGCACCTTTTTCTCCTCTCTCACTAGAAAGAAACTTGCGATTTAACAATCACGAGTCTAATGTTGCTTTTCATCCTCTCTCGGCATAGGAAAACCGACAATTACTCTCAGTGGAGGAAATTTTGTGATTTAGGCATTATGGGTCGGATGCAATTTATCCACCTCTCTCAATGAAGGGAAACTTGAGAGTTAGTCATTACTGGTATGATGCATCTTTTCCTCCTTCTCAACTAAGGAAAATCGGCGATTTAAGGCATTTCGAGTGTAATACAGCTTTTCCACCTCTCTTGGCGGAGGAAAATCTTTAATTTAGGCATGCAACTTTTCCTTTTTTCTCAGCAGAGGAACGCATGTTATTTAGGCATTATGGGTCGGATGCAGCTTTTCCTCTGCTCTTAGTGAAGGAAAACTTGAGATTAAGGCATTAATGGTCCGATCTAACTTTTCCTCCTCTCTCAGCGGAGGAAACCCTGCTAGAAAATCTCTTATTTAGGCATTACAGGTCTAATACAGCTTCTTCTCCTCTCTCAGTAGAGGGAAACTTGCGATTTAGCCATTATGGGCCTAATACATCCTTTCTTCCTCTATCAGCGAAGGAAAACCTGTGATTTCTCTCGGTGGAGGAAATCATGTGATTTAGGAATTTTAGTTCGGATGCAAGTTTTCCCTTTCTATTAGTGAAGGAAAACTTGAAATTTAGGAATGGCGGGCTTTCCTTCTCTCTCAGTGGGTTGGATGTAGCTTCTCCTCCTTTCTCGGTGAAGCAAAACTTGAGATTAAGGCATTAATGGATCAATGCAACTTTTCATACCCTCTTAGCGGAGGAAAACCTACAATTTAAGGCATCACGATTGTGGTGCAATTATATTAGGCATTTTGCTTTTCCTCCCCTCTTAGCGAAGGAAAACTTGTTATTTAGTCATGCAGCTTTTCCTCCTCTATCAGCAGAGGAAAACCTCTTATTTAGGAATTACGGGTCTGATGCAACTTTTCCTCCTCTCTCAGCGGAGAAAAATTTACTTTTTAGGTATGCAGCTTTTACGCCTCATTCAGCAGAAGAAAATGTGTTATTTAGGCATTACGGGTCTCATGCATTTTTTCCTCCTCTCACATTAGGGGGAAACTTTTGATTTAGCCATTACGGGTCTGATGCAGCTTTTCCTCCTCCCTCAGGGAAGGAAAACTTTCGATTTCTCATAATAGAGGAAGTCCTGTGATTAAGGCATTATGGTTGGACGCAGTTTCTCCTCTTCTATCAGTGAAGGGAAACTTGATAGTTAGGCATTACTGGTCTCATGCAGGTTTTCCTTCTCTTTCAGCGGAGGAAAACACGTGATTTATGACATTTCGAGAGTAATGCGGCTTTTCCTCTTCTCTCATTAGAGGAAATCTTGTGATTTAGGCTTTATCAGTCGGACTCAGTTTTTCTCAGTTAAGGAAAACTTGAGATTTAGGCAGTATGGGTCTAATGCAGCTTATCCTCCACTCCGAGCAAAGGAAAACCTAGATTTTAGGCATTACAAGTGTGATGCAACTTTTCCTTCACTCTTAGCGGAGGAATTTGACAATTTATTCATTCAAGTTTTCATCCTCTTTGAGCGGAGGAAAACCTGATATTTATGCATTACGAGGCTGATGCAACTTTTCTTACTCTCTTAGTGGAAGGAAACTTGCGATTGGCCATTACAGGTTTGATGCAACTTTTCTACCTTTCTCAACGTAGGTAAACTTGCAATCTCCTTCGGTGGAGGAAAACCTACTATTTAGGCAATACGGGTCTAATGCAGCTTTTCCTCCTCTCTCAGCGGAGAAAGCCCTACTATTTAGGTATGCAACTTTTCCGCCTCACTCTTCGGAAGAAAACCTGCTATTTAGGCATTATGGGTCTCATGCAACTTTTCCTCCTCTCACATTGGGGGCAAACTTTTGATTTAGGCATTATAGCCGCTTTTCCTCCTCTCTAAGCGGAGGAAAACTTGCGATTTAAGGCATTACCTATGTGATGCAACTTTTCCTCCTCTCTCTCAGTAGAGGAAAACCTACGATTTATTCATGCAACTTTTCCTCCTCTCTTAGCGGAGGAAAACATGCAATTCAGGCATTACGAGTCTGATGCTGCCTTTTCCTCCTCTCTTAGTGGAGGGAATCTGATGCAGCTTTTCCTCCTCTCTTAGCAAAGGAAAACTTGCAATTTCTCACAATAGAGAAAGTCTCGTGATTAAGGCATTTTGGTTGGACACAGTTTTTCCTCTTCTTTCAGTGAAGGGAAACTTGAGAGTTAGGCATTATGGGTCTCATTCAGCTTTTCCTTCTCTTTCAAGGGAGGAAAACATGTGATTTAAGGCATTTCGAGTGGAATGCATATTTTCCTCCTCTCTTGTTGGAGGAAAAACTATGATTTATGCATGCAGCTTTTCCTCCTCTCTCAGCGAAGGAAAACCAACTATTTAGGCATTTCGAGTCTGATGCAGCTTTTCCTCCTATTTAAGTTGGGAAAACTTCAAATTAGCCATTACGGGTTTAATGAAGCTTATCATCCTCTCTTAGCATAGGAAAACCTACCATTTATCTTAGTGAAGGAATTCTTGTGATTTAGGCATTATTAGCGGATGTAGTTTTTCTTCCTCTCTCAGTTAAGGAAAACTTGAGATTCAGGCATTACGGGTCTAGTGTAGCCTTTCCTCAAATCCAAGCGGAGGAAAACCTGGATTTTAGGCATTACAAGTGTGATGCAACTTTTCCTTCACTCTCAGTGGAGGAAATTTGATGATTTATTCATGTAGGATTCCCTCCTTGAGTGGAGGAAAACCTGATATTTATGCATTACGAGTCTGATGCAGCTTTTATTCCTCTCTCAGTGGAAGGAAACTTGCGATTTAGCCAATATAGGTCTGATGCAGCTTTTCCACCTCTCTCAGCAGAGAAAAAACTACTATTTAGGTATGCAGCTTTTCCGCCTCACTCAGCGGAAGGAAACCTGTTATTTAGGCAATACGGGTCTCATGCAACTTTTCCTCCTCTCACATTGGGAGGAAACTTTTGATTTAGACATTACGGGTCCGATGCAATTTTTCCTCTTCTCTCAGCGGAGGAAAACCTGCGATTTAAGGCATTACTAATGTGATGTATCTTTTCCTCCTATCTCAGTGGACGAAAACCTACGATTTATTCTTGTAGCAAAACCTACGATTTATTCAAGCAGCTTTTCCTCCTCTCTTAGCGAAGGAAAGCCTACAATTCAAGCATTACGGTTCTGATGCTGCTTTTCCTCCTCTATCAGTGAAAGGAAACTTGAGATTTTGCATTTATGTTTTCCACCTCTCTTAATAGAAAGAAACTTGTGATTTAGGAATTACGTACGGGTCTGATGCAGCTTTTCTACCTCTCTCAGGAAAGCCTGTGATTTAAGGCATTCGAGTGTGATGCAACTTTTCCTCCTTTCTCGGTGGAGGGAAATCTGTGATTTAAGGGATTTCAAGTGTGATGCAGCTTTTACTCCTCTTTCGGTGGAGGAAAACCTGCGATTTAGGCATGCAGCTTGTCCTCCTCTTTGAGTAGAAGAAAACCTGTTATCTATGCATTGCGAGACTGATACAACTTTTCCTTCTCTCTTAATGGAGGGAGACTTGCGATTTAGCCATTAAAGGTCTAATGCAGTTTTTCCTCCACTATCAATATAGGTAATTTGGGTTGGAAGCAATTTTTCCACCTCTCTCAATGAACGGAAATTTGAGACTTAGGCATTACGGGTCTGATGTAGCTTTTCCTCCTCTCACAGTGGACGAAAACCTCCGATTTAAGACAATACGAGTGTGATTCAGCTTTCCTTCCTCTCAGTGGAGGAAAACATGCGATATAGGCGTGCATATTTTCCTCATCTCTCGACAGAGGAAAACTTGCTATTTAGGCATTACACATCCGATGTACCTTTTCATCCTTTCTCAGCGGAGGAATACTTGTTATTTCTCTTGGTGGACGAAATTCTGTGATTTAGTCATTACAGGTCAGACGCAGTTTTCCCTCCTCTCTCACTAATGGGAAACTTGAGATAAAGGCATTAGGGGTTTGATACTTTTCCAACTCTTACGTTGTGGGGAAACTTTTGATTTAGCTATTACGGGTTTGATGTAGATTTTCCACATCTCTCAACGGAGGAAAACCTGGCATTTTTTTTTTCAGTGGAGGAAATCCTATGATTTATGCATTATGTGTCGGATGAGGTTTTTCCTCCTCTCTCAATGAAGGGAAACTTGAGATTAAGGCATTACAAGTCTGATGCACATTTTCCCCCTCTCTAAGCAAAGGAAAACCTGCGATTTAAGCCATTACCAATGTGATGCAGCTTTTCCTCTTCTCTCAGTGGAAGAAAACGTATGATTTATTCATGTAGCAAAACGTACGATTTATTCATGCAGTTTTTCCTCCTCTCTTAGCGGAAAAAAACTTGCAATTTAGGCATTATGAGTCTGATGCTATTTTGCCTCCTCTCTCAGTGGAAGGAAATTTGTGATTTAGCCATTACGTTTTCCTCCTGTCTTAGTAGAAGGAAACTTGCGATTTAGGTATTATGGATCCGATGCAGCTTTTCCGCCTCTCTCAGGAAAACTTGTGATTTAAGGCATTTTGAGTGTGATGCATCATTTCTTCCTTTCTCGGTGTAGGAAAATCTTTGATTTAAGTCATTTCGAGTGTGATGCAGCATTTCCTCCTCTCTTGGTGGAAGAAAATCTATGATTTAAGGCATTTCGAGTGTGATGTAGCTTTTGCTCCTTTCGTGGTGGAGGAAAACATGTGATTTTGGCATACATCTTTTCCTCTTCTCTGAGTAGAGGAAAACCTGTTATCTATGCATTACGAGATTGAAGCAACTTTCCTTCTCTCTCAATGGAGGGAGACTTGCGATTTAGCCGTTGTGGGTCTGATGAAGTTTTTCCTTCACTATCAACATAGGTAATTTAGGTCGGATGCAATTTTTCCGCCACTCTCAATGAAGGGAAATTTGGGATTTAAGTAATACCGGTCTGATGTAGCTTTTTCTCCTTTCAAAGAGGAGGAAAACCTCCGATTTAAGGCATTACGAGTGTGATTCACCTTTCCCAGGAGGAAAACCTGCAATATAGGCATGCATCTTTTCCTCCTCTCTCAATGGAGGAAAACATACTATTTAGGCAATACGCGTTCGATGCAGCTTTTCCTCCTCTCTCAGCAAAGGAAAACCTGTGATTTTGGCATTTAACTTCTCCTCCTCTCTCAGCGGAGGAAAATCTGCTATTTAGGCATTGCGGGTATGATGCAGCTTTTCCCTCTCTCACTGGAGGGAAACTTGCGATTTAGCTATTACGAGTCTAATTGTTGCTTTTCATCCTCTCTCGGCGTAGGAAAACCGGCGATTACTCTCAGTAGAGGAAATCTTGTAATTTAGGCATTATGGGTCGGATGTAGTTTATCCACCTCTCTCAATGAAGGGAAACTTGAGAGTTAGGCATTACTGGTATGATGCAGCTTTTCCTCCTATCTAAACGGAGGAAAATCGGCGATTAAAGGCATTTCGAGTGTAATGCAGCTTTTCCACCTCTTTCGGTGGAGAAAAACTTGTGATTTAGGCATGCATTTTTTTCATCCTCTCTCATCGGAGGAAAGCCTGTGATTTAGGCATTATAAGTCGGATGCAGCTTTTCCTCCTCTTTCAGTGGAGGAAAACCTCCGATTTAAGGCATAACGAGTGTGATTTAGCTTTTCCTTCTCTTTGAGAGGAGGAAAACCTGCAATATAGGCATGCATCTTTTCCTCATCTCTCAGTGGAGGAAAACCTACTATTTAGGCATTACACGTCCGATGCAGCTTTTCCTCCTCTCTCAGCAGAGGAAAACCTATTATTTCTCCAAGTGGAGGAAATTCTATGATTTAGTCAGTATGGGTTGGACGCAATTTTCCCTCCTCTTTCACTAATGGAAAACTTGAGATAAAGGCATTACGGTTCTGATGTGGCTTTTCCACCTCTTCCAACGGAGGAAAACTTGCGATTTTAGGCATTGCAGCTTTTACTCATCCCAGTAGTGGAAAACCTGTGATTTAGGCATATAGCTTGTCCTCCTCTCTTAGTGGAGGAAAACTTGTTATTTAGGCATTGCAGGTCTAATGCAGCTCTTCCTCCTCTCTTAGTAGAGGGAAACTTGCGATTTAGCCATCACGAGTCTAATGTATCTTTACATCCTCTCTCGACGTAGGAAAACCGGAAATTACTCTCAGTGGAGGAAATCATGTGATTTAGGCAATATGAGTTGGATGCAGTTTATCCACCTCTCTCAATGAAGGTAAACTTGAGAGTTAGGCATTATGGGTATGATGCAGCTTTTCCTCCTATCTCAACGGAGGAAAATAGGCAATTTATGGTATTTCTAGTGTAATGCAGCTTTTCCACCTCTCTTGGTGGAGGAAAACTTGTAATTTTGGCATGCAGCTTTTCCTCCTCTCTCGGCGGAGGAAAGCCTATGATTTAGGCATCATGGGTGTGATGTAGCTTTTCTTCCTCTCTTAGTGAAGGAAAACTTGAGATTAAGGCATTACTGGTCGGATGCAACTTTTTCTCATCTCTCAGCGGAGGAAAACCTGCAATTTAAGGCATTATGAGTGTGATGCGGTTATTTAAGCATGAAGTTTTTCCTTCTCTCTCAGCGAAGGAAAACCTGTTATTTAGGCATTATGGGTGTGATGCAGCTTTTCTTCCTCTCTCAGTAGAGGAAAGCTTGTGATTTAGCCATTACGGGTCTGATACAACTTTTCCTCTATCAGTGGTGGAAAACCTGTGATTTCCCCCAGTGGAGAAAATCCTGTGATTGGAATGTAGGTCGGATGCAGTTTTTTGAACGGAGGAAAAACTGTGATTTAGGCATGCAGCTTTTCCTCCTCTCTCAGTGGAGGAAAACCTTTGATTTAGGCATGCAACTTTTCCTCCTCTCTCAGTGGGAAAAACCCACTACTTAGGCATTACGAGTCAGATGCAGCTTTTCCTCCTCTATCAGCAGAGGGAAACCTGTTATTTCTCTCGATGGGGAAAAACGCGGATAAATTTTATATGAATTCTGTCTCAAACTCGGATAAATTTATATGTATTCTATCATAAACTCTGATAAGTTTATCTGAATTTTCATTCTTTTAATTTTTGAGTTTGGTTCATTTGTTACGGTTACAAATAAGGTCAGATAAATTTATTGTAGTTTGAGACACAAACTACATAAATTTATCTGATTTTTTCTATATACCTTATGGCTATATATAAAGCCAGGTAATCTTATATGAGTTTTGTCTCAAACCCAGATAAATTTATCTGTATTCTATCACAAACTCAAATAAATTTATCTGAGTTTTCATTCTTTGAATTTCTGAGTTTGGTTCAGTTGTACAGTTACAGATAAGATCCAACAAATCTCCCACATACAGACATACAGGTGTGCATATGTAGAGCCGATATTTCCCATTCCAACCGTAGGTAAGCCAGAGCCAACAATTGTTGAAGCTGTGATTCAAACCCCCCTGTGGTGAAGTGTCAACTCGGAAGGCCAAAAAAGAAGAGGATCTTGCGAAGAGGCTAGATCACAAGGCAAATAAAATGTGGACGGTGTGGGCAGATTGACAGTCATAATAAGAAGTCATGCAATGAGTTTATTGCTTAAATTTCAACCCTTTACCATCGACAATTGGTTGAATTTGTCTTCGTCTGTAAATTGGCTTTGATAGCCCCTAATTGTGAACATGTATGGAGAATACAATCTAAATTCTATTTAGTGATTAAAAATTCATAGAATCAGTGTTGTTCTATATTGTTGATGTTATTTTATTTTTCTAACGATTTCAAATAAATTTATTTGACTTTATATTAGAAATCAGAAAAATTTATCTAAATTTTTGACAAAATTGAAATAAAATTTTATAGATTTATTTAAAACCTAAGTTAAGTTTACATGACTCTCTTTAAAAACCTAGATACAAAATATTTACATTTATAATTTCTTTGCATTGGCACCTTTCATTTACAACATATCTTCACTTTTGTTCGAGAATCAGATGAAGTTGTTCTAAAGTCAGGTAAATTTGTTATAAACTCAGATAAATTTATTCCAAACTCAGATAAATTTGTCTCGAACTCATATAAATTTGTTCGAAACTCAAATAAATTTATTACAAACTTCAAATAAATTTGATCCAAAGTCAGATAAATTTGGTCCAAACTCAGATAACTTTGTTCTAAGCTCAGATAAATTTGTTCTTAATTCATATAAATTTGTTCCAAACTCAGATAAATTTATATCAAACCAATATTTACATGAATTCTTTCAAAACTCTGACAACACATATTTACATTTACAATTTCGTTGCATTGGCACCTTTCATTTACAGAGATATAGTAGAATTTTTGCAACATCCAGCAGTTGTAATATCCAAAATATAAAAGGAAAACCTCAGCCTAAACAATTTTGTGTACAGATTTTTTGCTAAAGTGTATATCATGTTCTTCAATAGATGGTCACTCCTCAAATTCTTTTCCAATAATTTGCCTAGTGTTGAAGTTTTCTAAGCTCCAACTTCGGTGTCGTTCAAGAATTTGCCCACCATTTCAGCCCTCGAACCATCTACGGGGCTCTGTGGCAACTTCTTAGCAACATCTTGGCCTTGAGCAATTTGCTTCATTATGTAACAGACAACCACATTGCAATCAACCATACAATGGGACATGCTTTTGTCAAAGTCAGATACATGCCCTTTAAACTCACGTAAATTTATACCAAACTCAAATAAATTTATACCAAACTCAAATTAATTCACTTCAAACTCAGATAAATTCACTTCAGACTCAGATAAATTCAATTCAAACTCCATTAAACTCAAGTCCAATTCAGATAAATTCATTTCAAACTCAGATAAATTCAATTCAAACTCAAATAAATTCATACCAAACTCTAATAAATCCATACCAAACTCAAATAAATTCACTATAAACTCAGATAAAGGGACTTTTGCCTCCACAAAAATAAAACCATGGGCCGTTTGCAATAAAACGCAATGTTGAGGGACTTGCGGCCAAACACACATTTTTTATACCACTCCTATCTACAATCCACAGTTGTACCCTTCCAAATAGCAAGCAGTGATTTGGTTACCACCCCTTTCATGTTTTTTTTTTTTCTTTTTTTTTTTTTTTTGGGTAAACGATTTTGTTTTCTCTTTCGTAAAAGACCAAGTAGCCTGCCTGTAACATGGACCAGCCAGCCCAATCCGAGCCAAAACATTTCTTTTTGGTAGAAGACAAGTAGCCATGGTTGTCACATGAACCACCCCAACCCAGCCAAAACAAGGCCTGCATTGCACTCATTGTCTTAGCATGCGGCTTGGCCCAGGCTGCATTTTCTTTTCCAATGAATAATCGGGCTGGGCCCATGCATAGGCTCAGCCTGATCAGAAACGTTTGAGCTAAAAAAAGCTTATAAACCATGCAAATGAGTTGACCTGGACATCACTTTCCAGCCTTTTGGATTAGACTCAGTTTAAGACCCTGCCATGAGCACCCAGATGGTAGGTTCCATCAAGTGGACATATCATATATTCCCAGAGATATCATGCACCCGCAGCACTGCTCAAAAAGTGTCTCACCCCATATGTGCCACATGCTAAGTTAGCCATACACAGTAAAATGGCTCACTTACAGTCAACTTTGTTTGCTTCAAGGATTTTGCTTGCATGGTGTTGGTTGTTCAACTTGAGCAATTGCTTTTCACATGTACAATTAGGTTAGATCGCATCATTCTATGGGTGATTTGCTTCTGTTAATGCATTTTATCATAATTGTTCCATATAATGAACAAATAGGTAAGTTAGGGTAGCTCAGTTGGCCTAGGACTACGGTTTGCGCCCGGAAGTTGTGAGTTCGAAGCTGCACTACCACATTGGGGCCATAGGGGAAGTTTACTCAGCTTTCTCTCTTGGGCACGTAGGGATTATTCTGGCCCAAAGGATTGGGAACCCTAGTTATCAAAAAAAAAAAAAAAGTTACAACTTTTTTTTATACCTAATCCTTTAACTAACTTTTTAAATTTTCCTGAGAGTGCATAAAACTTTTATTGGTATAACTAGTTCAATTTGGTAGTCTGTAACTAACATATCTTTAATTGGATCTATATAAATATACAACTAGCCCAATAACCCATGCTCAGCACGGTATCTCCCTGCACTGTAAAATAAATAATTACATATTAAAAAAAAATTACCTCTTTCCATAGGACAAGTGGGATAAAAAAAAAAGGTTACAACGTTTTTTTATACCTAATCTCCTTTAACTAACTTTTTAATTTTTCCTGAGAGTGCATAAAACTTTTATTGGTCGAAGGACATAAAACTAGTTATACCGTCTCTTTGTAGAGGACTTCCATGTCCGTTACCAACTGTAGACAAGCTGATGAAGCAACTTCCTTTGACAGATCTGGGCTAGAAGCAATTCAGCAATCAGATTGTTTGTCATGGTGTTAAAGGTAGCCAAAGTGCCACAATGAGGAACCTTTCTTGCTGTCAGTTTGAAAGGAGCGCCTAAAATCTGTCATGAACTCAATGTTTTTGGTGCAACAAAAACACAGGATACTTGTTTGGTTGTTGTTGAATATATAGGTTCATAACAGCTTACTAGTTCTTTTTTTTCCCGGGTAAAGAAGTAACTTGTTGGATCAATTTGGTAGTCTGTGACTAACATATCTTTAATTGGATCTATATAAATATAGGGTTGATTTAAATAACACAAGATAAGTCTGAAATTAAATGCGTAACGGCTACCTTTAATTGGGGATTTACTACACTCCTCTACTACCATCTTTCTACGTGATCTGGATTGGGCAATCACTGTATTAGTATAAAGAGGAGCTGTAACCCTAAACCCTATATATAAATTTTTTTTAACAGCTTCATTCCATCATTGAGTCCTAATTTAATTAGGACTTAGATTCTTTTGAGTATTGAAAAATTTAGTAGGTTAGCAACTTTCCCTAAATACCAAAGATATCTCCATAATGAAACTTACCTATATTTAAGTCTTTAAACGAGTTTATCATTTGAAGTGGGGGTCGACGGGGTGTGGTCATTGGGCCACACTCAAGCCCAATAATCCTAACATTCTCTCACTTGGTCCACGTGATCACATGCACTACTCCATTACACTTTTGTTATTGTGATCACAAAAAATCTTAAATGTGACTAACTGGTACTATTTGTGCTAAGCCTTTATGATCAAATGAAAGGCTATTAATGTGAATCATGATTGTTACACATTATTATTGTAGCATGCTTCCTTCCATGTATTACACTCATCAACAATCTTTACTTGACGAAGTCTTTGATAAACGTAGGAGGGTACATTTCATGACCATCCTATTAAATTAGTTGAAATTGTCATATCTCACATTTCCTACTTCATATATTAATCATCATCGCACATGCAATACGAAGACAAAATCGCCAAATAAAACTTTATGATATCAACCGAAATTTGATCAATCCCAATATTTCTAGGGGATTATTTTCAATAAAGAAAACGAATGGTCTAGATTAGAAATTTGAAGCCATAAGATTGACAAAAAGAAGTTTATTGATGGGTTTTGGCCCCGCAACTTATTGCAAGTGAAAACAAAGTGGGGAGTTGTACCCGCTATTTTTGATGTGAAAAGACTCCATTTACATGTCATTCTCACACCAAAACTTACACGAGTAAATGACTGCAAACAGATGTATCCATAATTAAGGGCCCCTCTACAGATTACCGGCACTCACAATAAGGTGAGCACCATTTCTCCTGGATCCCACCTGGGGATTCAAAAATGAGTACATAGTCAATTCAATAGTCTAATCCATTCAAATGGGTGTCAAAGTCGGGTTCGTTGACTGTCGAGGGGTCCTTATTTTATGGTCCACTCAGATGGATCATAATGTGGGCCCCACCAAAGGTTTCTCCCAAACATAAATAATACACATTTATAACATTTACAAGTATATAAATGAGTGCAAGATAAAAACATAATATGTGTTACAATTAGAATAGAAACATGAAGGCCAAAGCATTCTTGTGGAAAAATATGTCTTTTCACAGCAATTACTACAGTAAGTTGGGATGAGCTTATGCTAAATACTTCTTTAATTTTTAATTTTACTTTGCAGTTGAGAGCTCCTAATAAGACCCTTGCCTACTTTAAAGTGCACATAGCAAGTACCCTGTGTGTATATTGGACAATCACTTGGTCAAATTTCATAGTATCTGTTAACTGTTAACAATAAATAGCAGTATGGTATATGCAGTCCAATTCATGGGTCCACCTAGATGCATGTCTAAAGGTGAATACCCAGACCCTTCAATGCTAGGAATAATGAATATAAGGAACTCAAATAACCTCTTTTCGTCCAATGAACTTTTAGGTGTATGAAGTATCATATTTGACTCTTAGGGCGGATTGATAGAAACTCTTCAACTTGGGTTGATCTAGGCCGGAGCTACGTCAAGGTAACTCTTCTTTGAAACACTTTGGTATTGCTCCCAAATCTGAATTCAAATAATGATTCCATGTGCATGGAGCCATCTCGTTATCTTCCTGTCAAGAAAAAAATATGGTGGACTCGCTAATCTTTTGATCTGTTAATGATGAGAGGACGGCAGATTAAAAGGCCCTTTATGGGGAAGGTTGAGTAAAAAAAAAAAAAATCATCCCTACGAGATTATCCTAGGTATCGATTTAGCAACCTTAATCAGATCATCACAACTATTGTTGTGTAATAAATAGTGATACATTGGGCATTCAAGTACTTTGATATGAAATCCATCATAGATCTGAACTTTATTATTTGAGTTCATAAAAAGAAAATTAAGACCCCAAGTAAAATAAAATCCCCAAATATTAGATTCATATATTATTGAGCAGACACCTCAAAAAAACATCCAAGGCTATTGCATTAACTTTGCGTTTGAATATATTAGGTAGAAAAGTTAGATCAAAAGGTGGCTGAGGAAAATATTAAGGTAAGGCATATTCCAATTTGCAACTACCTTGACTTGATGTTGCCCTTTAGTCTCTACACCAACAATGATATCTCAAGTCTTCCCATCTCACCTAATAATTAATATATGAGGGCCATTTCTTCATGTTAGCATATGATTTGGCATTTTCTGCCAATTGAGTTGGCTTTTCAATCATCTCTTCTTGGATTGTAGAAGCAATGCATATATTATAAGCTTGGAAAAAGCAATGCATATATTATAAGTTTGGAAAATCTTAGGTAGCTGTTATATGAGTCCAAAAGGGATGGAGTGAATGGCGCATTATCTTTATAAATATACACAGATATTGCCATAGTCCAGCTAAGATTAGCATAGCTGTCAATGGTGAATGGTGCCTGAGTCATCCATCTACCTGCAGGAATCAATTCCCTTACTACAACCTGAAAAATTGATAAACCACCTTTATGCTTTATCTTCTTAGGTAAGGGGCTCCCTTGTGATTAATTCAATCATATACATACATACAATAAATGGGTCATCTTGGACCTGAGGTCCAACTGGATGAGATTCAAAACATCCTGAACATGGATTCAAGTTGGGTCCATGGCTAGAGCTGCAATAGGAGCATGTACTACGATGATGCACCTGGCTCAGATCCAAATACTACAGCATCAACAATATGTTAACACTCTTGAACAACTTGGTTTCTATTAGGATGCAACTTAGGTATCGTTTAACTTGAATTCTCAAGGCAAAACCTAACAAAATTAAAACAATTAAAAATTAAAAATAAAATTAAAAGAAAAATCTAGGCCTTGACTTTGGGTATCTGAATTCGTGTTGGGTACTAACTTGTCCATATATATATATATATATATATATATATATATATTGAATTTATTCAGGTGAGAAGTGTTCTCACATATTATGTGAGAAGTCTCATCCTAGCCGTTGGATCTTGAAAATGGATCCAACGGCTGACCTCATACTCATATATATATATATATATATATATAGATGTTATATAAAAAGTATTACACTTTTGGCTCATTTTTAAAGAAGTATATGTAGATTTGAATATTTAAAAAAAAAGTATAAAAGATTTTTATATTTTTCTTTCAATCAGGTCTTCTGCATAAAAATGATTTCAAAAACAAAAACTACCTTTATAACATGTTTTTATCTTTTCTTAACCTTCTTTAATACCGTAAAACCAAGCTAAATATCATTTTATGAGCCTTAATGATCAAAATGCTAGTGGTGGGTGCCTTTTTTTAATTGTTCAATCACCTTAGAATGCCAGAATTGGTCCTGCAGGAGTTCTTTTCTACTGATTCTCTTGGCCATGTCTCAACTTGATTTTGATAATCATAACTATTTAATGAAGTTAGTTTTTCAGTTATTTGAAAACCCTTATCTTTTAACCATCTATCCATAAAGGTAATTGAAGTGGGCCCCACTAGGTCATTTGGGTTGGACTTGATCGATCTCTATTAAAGGATTTATTAAATGGAGAATCTGAAAAATGCCATAAGGGTGTTTTTTTTTTTTTTTTTTCATTTTGCATTATTTTTATGGTGAGGACTTGGTTGAAAGAAATATGAAAAACTTTTATACTCTTTTGAAATACTAAAAAATTTTATATTCTTTCAAAATACTCAAATCTTCATATACTATTCTGAAAATGAGGTAAACATTTTACACTATTTTGAAAATTTCCCTAAACATAAACTACATTAGAAGATTAGTATGTTCGGAGTTTTCACAATTCATATGTGGTAATGGCATAAGTTGGAAAATAGAAAGCTGTCATTTGAACATGCATGCATGTTACACCTACCATTGCCACAAAAGTTTGCTTGCTGAAAGACAAATCTTCCTTTGATTTAACATATAGGAGTTATATCATCATTTGATTTGATATTTGGATTGTTGTACAGCTCCTCATTTGACTCAATGAATAAGGGAAATTTTCATCATTTGATTAGATATTTTGATTGCATACAGCTCCTCATTTGAATCAATAGGAGTAATATCCCCATCTGACCATAGTAAAATATACATAAGAATCACATCTTTTCTCTCGGGCATGGTTGAATAATATATAGACAACATAATAAAAATTAAACATCAAATCATTGACAAAGGTAAATAATTGATTGAAGGAGAAGTATACTTTCTTTTAAAGTTTTCAATTTTTTTTTTTTTTTTCCCATGAGGTAAAGTAATTTCAAGTGAGATGAGAAGATTTTAAGTGGTAAATAACTACCTTGAGTTTGAGGGGGCAATGTTCTTTGGCTACAAATAAACTAAAAGAAAAACTTTCTAGCAGCCAGTATTTTGTTCCTACTTATTATGAATTATGACCAACCATATATGAGTAAAGTAAAATTTATAATGAAAGAAGTTTATGTTATTCTTTCCAAACAAACATTGCATAGCGGTGCTCATGGGCTCACATTGAGCTAAAGCTGGACTATGTCTCTTTCAGCCCAATAGTTGAGTGGGTCGAGCCTAGACCTTTATATCTTCAGTCTCAACATAGTTAGATTAAAGTTTGATATTATTTACAAATAGGCTGGCGTGGCCCTGGTATTCAGGCTTGTTGGGGTGGATTCAAGCCTCAATAGTAAGCCCTATAAATAAAATGGGTCAGGTTGAGATAAGCTTTGGCCCAACCTGACTTGGCTGAAGAATTCATGTGTTACACCCCGACCCAATTTAACCCTGATTAGTGCTAATTAAGTATGTTTTAGCTAAATTAATAGTATTTAGTTCCTAATTATGGCAATTAGTATTAATTAACCTCTATAGGCTGAGTTAGTTGAGCCTTGAGTCTTGTATACGTAAGTTGGTACCAATTTGACTCAGTAAGGTAGAGTTAAGGGCTTTTTTGTAATTATTGATTTTTGCATTTGCATCTTTTAAACGTCATCTTGAAGTCATCGCGTGTATTTTGACGAGCACGTTGATTTTCATATTTGACTCTACTCCTTTTAACCAACCATTGAGTAAGTGAGCTTTCGTTTGACTCTTTATGATAATACTAGAACTTGGAGGGGCTTCCTTATAAAATGGACATTCTTATCCCTTTATATATACAACTAACTCCTTTCCCTTTCATCTTCTTTTCATTAATTTCTCATTCCTCTTCTCTTTACTCTCTTTCTTCTTCACTTCCCCTCTCCTCTTTTCCAATCATCAAGAGGGCTTGTAACATGTGCATTTGAGGACAAAACTAGGAGTCTTCTTCATCTTCCTCTCCCCCTTGTTGACAAAGAACTCCTCCACCCCTTCCTATCTTCTCCAAATTCGAATTTCTTGTTAAGAGGTAGGCATCAAGCTCTTGTTGGTTAGGTTTTTGAGTTGAATTAGAGTCAAGAGACTCATAATTACCCATACATACATATTCATGTGTTTTCTATGTATATTTGTGTCTAGGGTTTGATAAATTGGGGTTTTTGGGTTCCTTTGAGCTAAGTGGTGAAGTTAGGGTTGGAAAGCTCTATTTTGAGGCAAGTATAAGCTTTAATTTGGATTTATATGATGATTAGTTACCATTTGATTCCAATGAAATTCTTTCTCAATGATTCTATCTTTTAATAAATGAATGGGTTGGTGTGTTTTATGATTTTAATGGATGAAATTATATGGAGGGGTTGTATATTATGTAAATAGGAGCAAGGAGGCTCTATTGTGCATGTTCTTGTGGTGGAAGGGAGTTGGAAAATGAATGGGAAAAGGAACTTGAAAATTCCGAAATCAGAAATTTTGGAGCATTTGCTCGAGCGAACCTCCTCTTTAAGCACTCTTTTGAGCGATCAAAAGGATCGCTCAAGCAATCAACCCTCTAGATGGGGTCCACTCGAGCAAACATGGGTCCGCTCGTGCGACCACTATCCTGACTCCACCTCTCAAGCGAACGAAATAGGTCGCGCGAGCGATCAACCCTCTGGATGGGGTCCGCTCAAGCGAACATGAAACCATAGATTGAGCCTCTTTTGACCCAATTTTAGGGTGAATTATCACTCTTAATCTATCATAACTCACCCTAATCATCCCTAATAGATAATTATGGTGCACACTTTCTTCCATAGGAAATTAAGATTTCTAAGACTTTTATGACCCTAGAAAGGAACCGTTAACCTTGTTATTTGGTCTAATGGGCATTCATTAGTCCCGTGCTATGCCATGAGGGTTAGTTTGGAAATTAACGTATTTCTTTTAATAAGTGACACTCAAACAAGATAGTAGTACGTTAACTTTCTGAACCTACCTTGCAATGGACGGTGAAGGACTAAGATAAATAGATTAGGGTTGGCTAGTAAAAAGACCTTGAATTCTCGAAATTATTGCATTTCATATTGAAGTCCAATTCCTTTATTGATATCAAATCCTAATCGATTACAATGGTTGTATTCTCAGAATTAATCTATGGTTCGATTTCCAAATTTCAATTCATAATTTAATTATTGGACATCCGCTTTTAATATTCATTGGAAATGTGGATTGAGTAAGTATTTGTGATATGTGATTACTATTCGATTCGATTTATGAACAAGTGAATACAGACTTACTCAAATTCGATTATTATTGATTCGATTGAGTAGGCACTACTTAACTTCGACCCTGTGATACTCGACGGGGTTGAACATGATTTAGTTATTTGAGACTACTGTAGTAAGTCATCTGGAGCACCGAAACTCCAGACCCAGGTAGCCAGCTAGCCTTTGGCCGGGCCGCTGATGACATCCCAACTAGATTCGCTCTCTTTTGAGAGGATGAGCTCGATGTAGTAGCCAATTAATAAATTCTCATTTTATTTGATTCACAAACATAAATTATTCGATTTTTCACAAATTGCCAAGTGATTACTTATCATTGACATCTGTTAATTTAATCGTCTTTTAATTCAAGTTGACACATTATGTATTTCCCTATTATTGCCTATACTTGCTAGATCATCGTATTGAGATACTTCTCTTGGTGTTACAGTCGCAGGTGCAGCTCCCGGCCTTGAAAAGGCCTCGGAGGGAGATGATGTTACCCAAGAGGTCCTCCAGGATTAGAGGAGTGGACAAAGTCAGGGCCAGCTTAGATAACTTCCTCGGAGTGTGTGTTGGACATTTTGGAGTTATCGCAGTTCGTGTGGCTAACCCCTTTTTGTGTGGGTCACACTTAGTGTGTAGTTATTCTTTTGATTATATTTTTTGTGGTGTCGTATAGAGTTTTTTTTTTATTTCACCCTCTTTTGTAATTAATGTATATACCTGTATACTGCTTTTGTATTAAACTTGAATAATTAATTGGACTGAATGGGAAATGATACCCTTTTGTACATGAATTACAGCTTCCGCTATAATTTAAATGTTATTGATAGGTTTTCGTGAGCTTGACTCACGTGTGAAAAGTTATTTTTCTCTAATTCGTGTGTTGTATTTGGCTCGAGACAGGTACAACATCACAGGAGTACGTGTGTCTCACCTCGGGGATTACCCAAGGCTAGGGTTAATTTGGGACCGGGATGTGACATCATGTACTCAACATATACACGAAATTAATTGCAATGTAACATTTTTTAAACCTAGCTTTAGAAAGGGTTCCAAATGCAGCCTTTGAAAAGAAAGACTAAAGAAGGAATGTCTGGAGAAACACAAAACACCCTCGCATCTCACACAAGTGCCCAAGGATCGATTCCTAAGTAGGTAGGTTGTCTAACTAGATGTATACAACTCACCCATCTAGCAAAAAATAAAGAACATTTGAGCCCTAAACAGGAAAAAAAAAATCAATGGAGTTTTTGAGCCAATTGATCTAAAGCCAGAGATTCCATTCAAATGAGCAAAGTAAGGTGAATTTGAACTTCTCTAATACATATCTAATCTACAAATTCCTCTAGGCTTTAATTTTGGGATCTATTCACTTTTTAGAAAAAAAAAAAAAAATGGCACACAGGACACAGCAAAGGGGTTTGAGACCCATAAGAGACCTAGCCATGGGGATCCGAGTTACACCAACTCATGTGAGGAGATAATCATTCTCAGGTAAGGAGAAAACCTGAGATTGAACCTAGATAATACGATGAGAAACGGAATATCCAACCAACCTTGCTATTCCTAAGTTCTCAATCTATTCACACTTTGATAAGTTTATCTTACCCTTTTTGCCAATGTGACTGTAGCTCTTTTTTTTAGGTCTTCTCTAATTTAATAAACAAGCCTACTAGGTAGTGGTCAACCGTTCCATCCGAGTAACAGGATTGGGAGATGGTTGGGGGTAGGGCTGTCAATCGTGTCATGTTAACGAATTCGGATTACGGGCTAACGAATTCGGGTTAAAATTACCTCAACCCGTACCCGACCCGTTAACTTAACGGGTCAAAAAATCTAACCCGAACACGACCCGTTAATTTAACGGGTTATCAGACCCAACCCGTTAACCCGTTAAGTAAGTAAGTCATTTTGAAATTTAAAAAAGATTATACAAAAATAGAAAAAGAAAAATATATCAGCCACATGAAACTATAAGTGAGGATCTCAAGTGGATTCCACCTAAAAACCTACTATAAAACAATAAATTTTAATTTCTTTTTTTATGAATATAATTAATTTATTTACATTTAGGGAGTAAAAAAAAAATTTAACGGGTCAAGCGGGTTGTTAACGGGTTACTTGTTTAAATCATACCTGACCCGTTAACTTAACGTGTTAACGGGTTTGACCCATTAACGACCTGAACCTATTACGAGCCAACTCAAACCCGTTAATATCGTATGAGTTCATGTCGTGTTAACGGGACATGTGACATTTTGACAGTCTAGTTGGGGGCTTTCAAAACCTTTACCTGCACACCACATGAAAGAAGAGGAAATGCCATAGAATGGGTGTTATAAAGAGAGTGATAATAAAAAGATGAAAGGAGAAGGGAGATTTCACGTGCAAGGAGGTTTGAGTACCTTTCTCTTTTTTTTTCCAGGTTTTAATTGATCCCTTCCCACTCCCTCACTCTACAGCCTCTGCAGCTTGCTAGCCACGCGATCCTCTTTCTCTCTCTCCTTTTATAGCATCATCTTTGGCACATGAAAAACGCCAGCTAGAAAAATTTTCTCTGTCCCTGGATGGACAGTGAACAGAGAGTCTGTAGAATGATGGTTGCAATGGTGACTTTGTTTCCCTTGAAAGGAGATGGAATTTAAAAAACAAAGTTAACGTACACAATAAGCTTTGACCCTCACGGGCCTCACCTCAATGCATGTGAAAGAACGACAATTAAGAGGATGGTGGGGGTCTTAAAGTTCTCTTTGTGACCAACTTGTATTAAAAAAAAATAAAAATGGAAACAGTATGTTCATCCAATTTTGAGGGCCTCCATGGTACAAATAGTAGCTGGTTTTTTTTTTTTTTTTTTTTTCTTTGCTATCGGAGGGTTTCCGACTCTTTGGGCTGGACTAATCTCTCCGGGCTCAAAGGAAAGTTAGGTAAGCTCCCCTGTGGTCCTAGTGTGTAGTTCAGTTTCGAACCTACAACCTCCAAGTGTAAACCGTGGTCTTAGGTCAACTAAGCTATCCCTTGAGGTTTAACTAGTAGCTATTAGATAAGTGGTATGGTGCCAAATACTGGTTGATCAATTGGAAAACCTACATAATTCGAATGAGGGTCAATTAACACTCACATGGTGTTTATTAGTGACAAAGGACTTAAAATTTATGTATGTACACATACATGTATATATGTACATCTTTATCATAGAGAAATTGATGAAGAATCTATCAACAACGATTGGTAGCTAAGCTTATTAGCGGCTAGGATCTTGATAACTTGGATTGATCCTACAAATTTGGCACTCTAACTTTACCTAATGGTTAGGATTTGGACAATTTCTTACCTCTAAAATCAGATGTTCCCCTAATTTCATATGGAAGTAGGTCACATGGAGAACTTTTTGGTAGCCCGCCGCATTGTCTACATGGTTGACTCCCAAATAGGTTGATAGAGCACAAACTCAGGCCATGTTTGGGACCGCTAGTCTATTTCTTAAAGACCATTCATGCTCGGTTGAATAGCATACTCCATGTAGGATTAAATATCCTACCACCATGCTGTGCTTGCTTAGATGGGAGGGCATCTTACCCTTCTATTGTTGTCATTCTATCAAGTGAGCTTCCTAAGCAGGCAGTTTTATGTTTATAGAATGATCTAGACATTCTCATACAAGACTTATACATACTGTACACATATAAGTACTTTCACATACACATGTTGCTTTTTTTTATTTTTTTGGTAACCCAGCTAAGACGGCTGGGACCCAAAAGAAAGCTCACATTTATATGGAAAGACAGCCGTACAAACGAAAAGAAGGCTTACACAAGTGAAAAAAAAGCCCGCACAATCGAGAAGAAAATCCACAAGTGGGAAAAAGTGGCCTACCCCTGGGTAGCCAGGTGAAAACTGTAGGTAAGTGGCCGTTCTCACATATATACACATCCTTTTCATAGAAAAATAGATGGTTAATCTATAAGAAAAATGCACTCATTCACTAAAAATTACTAGTAACCATCATATTTTTCAAGACATCCCTCCTTTTTTTTTTGTAATTCTAAAAGTCTCCATTAAGTCTATACTTTTGAAGTAGTCCTTTGACACGTAAAAGATATTTATTATTACCCCCCTTGTTTAATGGTAGCTAGAGTTCCCCTTAGTCAAAGTGGTCCAAATCATTATCCCTTCTCTATTTAATGCATAATCAAGTGATCAATTTCTTTGTAATCCTTGAAGAGGGGGGACCATCATGACTTCATTGTAGGTGGTAGGAGTCAACGTGATTCTATCATTTGGGGGTGGCTAACCTTGTGGAAAGTGAAATTAAAGTGTGTGGAGAAGCCTTCTATTTAGGACTGATTTCTAAAAGGATGGAGTCTCAAGAAGAAACAAGCCATTGAGAAGAAAGGCACCGGAATAGGAGTTACAAATGATTAGCAGCCAGATGAAAATGGATAAATGACATGCCTTGTAAGTGAAGAAATCAAACTAAATTTCCTTAAAAGATCTATAGGTTTCAAGAATGCTCCTGGACTTTTATGTGGGGGTGGAAGCACATAGAATGGAAATGTGAACTGATTTCTACAAGCTCTTAAACATGCAGGTTTAGTCATTAATGGGGCTTGTGCTATTCATTTTCTTTGCAAAATTAGGATTATAAAAACAGAGTAACATCCCTATCGTTCATAAACCTTTTCTTTTCTTGCATGAAATCTCTATTTAAAAAGGCAAATGGGAGAAGATAGAACTTAGCAATAAATGAGTTCTTCACCCAAATTAATCACAATTGAGAGCAAAAAGTTTCGACTCTCAAGGATACCTTGAAAGAGATCTGATGATGCCAAAAATGGATTTCGGGCACCACCGGTCAAGTTTAAAGTAATTAATGTGAAAAATAGAGAGAGAGAATGAGAGAGAGGGGGGGTTTATAGTGGTTCGGTCAATGTGACCTACGTCCACTTTAAGATAATGGTTTTACTTCTCAAATGTGTGATGATTACAGAGAATACTTAAAAATGATGGTAAAGGTTGATTGCAATAGTTTGCTTGCCCCTCAATGCTGGAGGGGCTCTGTATTTTATAGTCGTCCCCTAACAGATGGGGACGACTCTTCAGCAGCGGACGCTTCCTTTAGGCAGAGTCTCCGAACCGCCCTCAACAGACGAGGCAGGTAGGATCTCCTCCGCAAGACTTGGTAAAAGCAGGTTAAAGGTAACGACGCTCTGACTTCGTACTTCGTGGATTCGGGCCCGGACCCGGCCCATGGCGCCCCCGCCGCTGCTGCAGCTGGGGGAGAAGGGCGGGGCGCCCCAGGCAGGGGCGCCCCTGCTGAGGTCGTGGCGCCCCAGGCGGGGGCGCCCCCGCCGTTGCTACTGTAGGGGGAGAAGGGTGGGGCGCCCCTGCTGCGGTCGTGGCGCCCGCCGTGGCGCCGTCGGTCGCTGGGCGGGGCACCCCAGGCGGGGGCGCCCCCGCCGTTGCTACGGCGCCCGCTGTGGCGCCGTTGGGCGCTGGACGGGGCGCCCCTGGCTTGGCGACTGGGCGCCCTAGCTCGCCCGCTGCGGGGGCGGGGCCCCCCTGCCCGCCTGCTGCGGGGGCGGCGTTTGGGCGTCCTGCCGCGGGGGCTGTTGGCGCGGGAATTTCAGCCCAAGGCTCCCCCTTGGATGTATCCTTGGGCGCCGTTGCTACGGGCGATGGTGGTACGGGCAGCGAGGGAAGTGATGCTGTCACTGTTCGGTCTCATCGCAAAAAATACCGAGGAAAAGTGGTTGTCGGCGACGACGCATCTAAGGTGAGCACCATTTTTAGTGTGTTTAATTCTAACAGTGATATCTTGAAGATGGTTGCCTCTTATAATATTCCTCCCACCGTGCTGTGCCGCCGGGCTGAACCGGACGAGCCCGCTTGTGACGACTCTTCGGGCGACCTTTTCATCTATGAAGAGATGCTCGAAGCTGGGTTGAGGTTCCCCATGCCTTCCCCCATTTGCAGCATTCTCCGTTACTTTTCATTGACCCCGGGGCGGCTAGCACCGAATGGTTGTAGGGTTCTGCTGGGCTTTCTTGCGCTATGGAGGAGGGTTCACAACGAGGATGCATCACCTGTGGAGTTCCATGCCGCCTACAGCTTGACCGAGTCTCCAGCCCCCAATAGGGGATGGTATTATCTTACCTCTAGGGGAGGCAGGCTGCTCACTGGTCTTCGTTCCAACTGTCATAGTTGGAAATCTCACTTCTTCTTTGTTGGTGGAGAGTGGGCTTCTGAGACAGAGCGAGCCTTGGTGCCCACACGATGGAGTGACACCAAGAGACTGGGTAAGTCATTAATTTGCTGCTCTTTCTTTTTATCACTAATTTTTTATATGCTTACTCATTGCTCTTTTGCAGAAGCGCCAGTGCTTTCGATGAATCAGGAATGGAAGCTGCAGGCTGTGAGGGCTTGTCCTGACAAAGACTTGGGGGTTCTCTTACCCAAGGAGAGCAGTAGGGCTAGTGGCTCCTCCTCTTCACAGTCTCCTCTAAAAAGAAAAGGTACTTGACTTTTCCTTTCTCTGCCCCTCTTTTTTTTTATTTGATATTCCATGCCTAATTAACAGTTTTTCTTCTGCAGCAGTAGATAGGAGGGCGATCGGGGCTCGCCTTTCTAGCAGGACTACCCCTCCTTCTGGCTCTTCTGGTAGGAGTACCCCTCCCTCCAAGGCGGCGAGGGTAGAGAGTACTGCAGGGGGGAGCTCTCCATCGGTGACATTCAGGGCGAGCTCTCTCGCATCCACCCCTCCAGCGGAGGTACAGTCATCCCATCGGGTGGCCTCTCCTGCAGCATCTCCTCCGCCAGCGAGCTCTTCTGCCACAGTTGCTGCTTCTGAGCCTCTTTCTTTGGCGGTACCTTCTCCCGCTCAGTCGTGTCCCCCACGCTCGAGAGCTTCTGCAGGGGTACCGACTAGGGCTAGCCCTATGCTGGGCAATCCTCAGGTTATTCGAGAGAAACTTGGGCGGTTTGTGTTCCCTCCTGAGGTCACACAGATCAACGCTTTGGGTACCCAGAGAGTCATCGATACATTCCTAGAGGGCTTGGCTCAGGTAAAAGCTTACCGTATCTCCATGCTTTCATTTTTTTTTTTTTTTTTTACGTATTCTCATTTTGTATCTCTTACTGCTCCAGGCTTGTACTGCATCCATCTGTTTGTTGTCGAGGGCCCATCACAACACTCAATTGAGGGAGAAGAATGACAACATGCAATAGGAGCTCTCCACTGCCCGAAGGAAGATTGCGGCTTTTGAAGCCGCTAGAGGAGCCTTGGAGACTGACCTCGTGGCAGCCCGTGAGAGGGCCATTAGGATCGAGACTGAGCTCTTAGCATCCCGCGAGAGAGCGATCCGGGCAGAGTCTGAGCTTTCAGCGGCCCGTGAGAGGGCGACCCGGGAAGAGGCTGAGCTGGAGAAGACCCGTGAGAGGGCTTCGCTCAGTGAGGCTGAGCTTGAGAAGGTCCGCGAGAGGGCTTCGCTCAGTGAGGCTAAGCTTGGACAGACCCACGAGAGGGCGTCGCTCAGGGAGAGTGTTTTGGCGGCAGAGATAAAGGCAGTGCATGACAGAGCTTCTCAGGCTGAGAAGGAGCTATCGGATGGCCTTGCTGATGCCTTCATTGATGGTTACGAGGAGCTCTGAGGGAAGATTTCTGCTGCTTTCCCTAACCTCGACCTTTCAGGCTTTGTGCCAACCGAGATGCCTGATGGGGATGACGGGGGCTCTGATGACGCAGAGGACGGTGATGAGGATGGAGAGGACGAGGAGGAGGGGAGCAGTGAGAGTGAGTAGGATAGGGGAGACTCTTTATGTTTCATTACCCATAGAGTTTTTTTTTTTTTTTTTTTTTGAGAAGGCAATTTTGTGGCCTAACAGTTGGGATGAATGAAATAAAATCTTTATTTATATAATGATCATTATCAAAGAACATTTTGTAAAGTGCTGAAAAATTTAAAAATTCCTTTCTCACTGTTTCTTTTCCCTTCTCGTGTTACTGGTAGTACCTCTTCAGGTGTTCCGCATTCCACGGATGAGGTAGGGCCTTCCCTTCAGAATTCTGGATTTTGTAAGTACCTGGTCTTACCACCTCTGTAATGAGGTACGGACCTTCCCAATTCGGTCCCAGTTTGCCTTTGCGAGAATCCTTCGTGGCAAGGATTACCTTCTTAAGGACCAAATCTCCTGGTTGGAAGGAACGGGGCTTCACTTTTGAATTATAGTATTTCGCCATCATTCGCTTGTATTCTGCATTGCGGACGTTGGCGAGCTCCCTTGTTTCTTCCATCAAATCGAGATTGATGCGAAGCCCTTCTTCATTGATGCTGGGGTCGTGGTGCTGGACCCTGAGAGAATGGACCCCTATCTCAACAGGGATGACTGCCTCGGTTCCAAAAGCGAGGGAGAAGGGGGTTTCCCCTGTAGGAGCTCTTGGCGTAGTCCGATAGGCCCACAATACTCCTGGAAGCTCGTCGACCCAAAGACCCTTCGCTCTTTCGAGCCTTGTCTTTATATTTCGAAGGACTGTTCTCACCATGACCTCTGCTTGCCCGTTTGCCTGTGGATGCGCCGGGCTAGAGTGAGGCTGCTTTATCTGAAGGTCGGAACAGAATGTATTGAAAAGTTTATTGTTGAATTGCTTCCCATTGTCACTGATAATGGCGTGGAAGATCCCAAAGCGGCAGACAATGTTTTTCCAGACAAAGTCTTTCACTTTGGAGTCTGTGATCCTCGCCAAAGGTTCTGCCTCTGCCCATTTTGTAAAGTAGTCGATGGCGACTACTACGAACTTGCATTGTCCTTTACCTAGAGGAAGGGGGCCTAGAATGTCAATTCCCCATTTGGAGAAAGGCCATGGGCTCATGATAGTTGTGAGTTCCTCCGGGGGCTGCCTTGGTACAGTGGCGAAGCGCTGGCACTTGTCACATTTTTTAGTAAATTCCTTGGCGTCTGCTAGCATGCTGGGCCAAAAGAAACCTTGCCTAAGTGTTTTGTGGGCAAGGGAGCGTCTGCCTGAGTGGTTCCCACAAATTTCTTCATGGATTTCCCTCAGGGCGTAATCAGCTTCTTCAGGAGAGAGGCACCTCAGCAATGGTAACGAGTAGCCCTTCTTGTACAGGATGTCTTGCAAGAGAGTGAACTTGGAAGCTCTCATCCTCAGCTTTTTGGCCTCAAGGGGGTCCTCTGGCAGTGTACCCTCTTGAAGATATGCCCTTATTGGGGTCATCCAGATCGTCTCAGCTGTAGCGCAGTTGATGTTTGCAGTGTTCTCATCCAACTGGCTTGGTTCGAACTGGTGCCCAAGGAATGCTGGTTCGCCTGATGGGGTCTCTAGGGAAGAGGCGAGCCTGGCGAGTGCATCGGCAGCAATGTTATTCTCCCGAGGAATATGACATATTTGGAAGTGCTGGAACCTCGGGATCAAATTTTTCACTATGCTGAGATAGCCCTGCATTCTTGTTTCCTTTGCTTCGAACTCGCCCTTTATTTGATTAACTATCAGCTGGGAGTCACTGTAGGCGATGAGGCATCGGGCGTTCATTTCGAGCGCCAAATTTAGGCCAGAGAGGAGAGCCTCATACTCTGTTTCATTGTTAGAGGCAGTGAAGTGGAACTTTACCGCATACTTGAGGGGTGTGCCATCAGGGCTGATCAAGACGAGGCCCGCTCCGCCTCCATTTCTGGTAGCAGAGCCATCAACGTAGAGCTTCCACACTGGCAGTGTTGAAATCTCGGTGCCTGACAGAGGCTGGGAGCCTGGAAGAGATTCCTGTGTGCCCGAGGAAGAGGAATGGGCGCCCCAGACTGCTTTGGGCGCCCATGGGAGAGTCTGGGCGCCTAGGGGGAAGACTTGGTCCTGGGCGCCCAGGGGGGCTTCTGTGCCTGGAGGAGAAACCTGGGCACCCGGGAGAGCTTGGGCGCCTGGGGGAGAGGCCTGGACGCCTATCTGGATGTCTTCGATGGATGGATTTGGCTCTCCTTCATCATGTGTAAATTCAGCCACAAAATTGGCCAAAGCTTGCGCTTTGATGGCGGCCCTTGGCTGGTACTGGACATCGAACTCACCTAGTTCAACTGCCCATTTGACAAGTCTCCCGGATACATCTGGCTTTCCGAGTACTCTCTTCAGAGGCTGATCAGTAACCACAACAATTGTATGGCTTTGAAAATAATGTCGTATCCGTCTTGCTGCTGATATGAGGGCGAGTGTCAGTTTTTCCAAATCTGAATATCTGGACTCTGCCCCTCGGTATGCTCTGCTTACATAATAGATGGGCTTTTGCACTCCATCATGATTTCTGATTAGTACAGAACTGACTGCTGAGTGAGAAGCAGAGAGATACAAATATAACACCTCGCCAGGTGCAGCATGTGAAAGAAGAGGGGGAGCGGCCAAGTATGCTTTAAGCTTTTGGAATGCCTCCTCAGCTTTGGGTCCCCACTCGAAAGTTTTCCTGAGGATTTTGAGAAAAAGAGATGCACTTGTCTGCAGACCTAGAAACAAATCTGTTAAGTGCTGCGACCCTTCAGTTGAGGCGCTGCAGCTCCTTGGTAGAAATGGGCGACCTCATATCCAGTATAGCCTTGATTTTATCGGGGTTTGCCTCTATTCCCCTCTGGTCGACCATGAAGCCCAAGAATTTCCTGGACCCCACACCGAAGGCACACTTCTCAGGATTCAACTTCATACGATAGAGCCTAAGAACACTGAAAGTTTCTTGGAGATGGTTGATGTGATTTACGGCAGCGAGGCTCTTCACCAACATGTCGTCCACATAAACCTCCATGGTCCGCCTGATCTGTGAGTGAAACATTTTGTTCACTAGGCGTTGGTAGGTCGCACCCACATTTTTCAACCCGAAAGGCATGACCCTGTAGCAATAGGTTCCCTTCGGAGTGATGAACGACGTCTTCTCTTGATCTGGGGGGTGCATGCTGATCTGGTTGTATCCAGAATAAGCATCCAGGAAGGAGAGGAGTTCATGTCCTGCTGTGGCGTCGATGAGGAGATCAATTCTGGGCAACGGAAAATAGTCCTTTGGGCATGCCTTGTTAAGATCAGTGAAGTCGACGCATAGGCGCCACTTCCCATTCGCCTTTGTCACCATCACGACATTCAAGAGCCATTAAGGGTATGCTACCTCCCTGACAGCTCCATTTTCTATTAGTTTCCCGACCTCCTTGTCCATTGCTTGGGCCCTTTCAGTGGAGGCGCCCCTTAGCTTCTGTCGGATAGGCTTGTGGCGAGGGTCGACATTGAGGCGGTGAGTGGTGACTTCAGGATCAATCCCTTCAAGATCCGCATGTGACCATGCGAAGATGTCCGCATTATTCTTCAGAAAGTTGGTCAAGCGGTGGACCAGATCTTCAGGAAGAGATGAGCCGATGTAGATTCTTCTATCAGGGAGGTCTTCATTTAAGACCACAGGAGTGAGTGCTTCAACTGGTTCTCCCCTTTCTCTAGTGGTCTCGTCTCTCAGGTCCAAGACTTCAACCTGCAACGCCTCCTGCGTTTTCTTGGCCTTTATTGAGGAGATGTAGCATTCTCTTGCTGCTACCTGGTCCCCTCTTACTTCCCTGATTCCATTCGGGGTTGGGAACCGGAGGATGAGATGGTAAGTGGAAAGGACGGCTCTTAATGCATTAAGAGTGGGCCGTCCCAGTATGATGTTATATGCCGAGGGGCAATCTATCACCAGGAAGTTGACCATGGTAGTGGAACTTCGGGGTGCTGCTCCGACGGTGATTGGGAGTGTGATTGCCCCTAAGGGATACACTTTCTCTCCTAAAAAGCCGATGAGGGGGGATTTGACAGGTTGCAACCTTTCCCGGCCCAATTTCAGCTTGTCATAAACTTCTGCAAATAAGATATCTGCAGAGCTACCACTGTCTACCAAGATTCTGTGTACCTGAAAATTGGCGACGGTCATTGTGAGCACCAGAGGATCATCATGGGGGTGCTGGATCCCTTCTAAATCCTTATCTGAGAAGGAGATAATTTCATTAGCGCCCAGCCTAGGCGCCTTGGACGGGCGTGCCTCATCAAGATGCCTAGCTTTTCTGACATGGGCCTTCATGGTCGAGAGCGATTTTGCCATTCCTCCCGAAATGGTTCGGATCTCCCCGATTGGTTGCTGGTCCTCCAGATTGCGAGGTGGGGGTGGTGGCAGTGCTTGCCCCCTACCAGCAACATAGTGGCGCAGGTGGCCACGCTGAATGAGATCTTCAATCTGCTTCTTGAGTTCAAAGCAGTTGTCGGTGTCATGGCCATGGTCGCGATGAAAGCGACAGTATTTGTTTGGATTTCTGCGGTTTGGGGGAGACTTCATCTTTTCTGACCATTTTACAGCGGGATCATCTTGTATTTGGAATAAGATGTGTCCCACTGAGGCATTGAGAGGGGTGAAGACTTGTCTATCTCTCTGAGGAGCTGGACCGAGCCTTTCTCTGACAGGTACCCTCTCTGTTCTACTCCGCTTATTGCTGTTTGCTTTCCTATCATCTCTTTCTCGCTCCTTCCCCTTGCCTTCTGGTCTGGAGGACTCTCCTCGCCTCGCCCTGGTGATGTCTTTAGCATCCAAACTAATGATGCCAAAAATGGATTTCGGGCACCACCGGTCAAGTTTAAAGTAATTAATGTGAAAAATAGAGAGAGAGAATGAGAGAGAGAGGGGGTTTATAGTGGTTCGGTCAATGTGACCTACGTCCACTTTAAGATAATGGTTTTACTTCTCAAATGTGTGGTGATTACAGAGAATACTTGAAAATGATGGTAAAGGTTGATTGTAATAGTTTGCTTGCCCCTCAATGCTGGAGGGGCTCTGTATTTTATAGTCGTCCCCTAACAGATGGGGACGACTCTTCAGCAGCGGACGCTTCCTTTAGGCGGAGTCTCCGAACCGCCCTCAACAGACGAGGCAGGTAGGATCTCCTCCGCAAGACTTGGTAAAAGCAGGTTAAAGGTAACGACGCTCTGACTTCGTACTTCGTGGATTCGGGCCCGGACCCGACCCATGACGAGTGGATCTGGACCTGGGCTCGACACGGACCCGGGTCATTCAGACCTGACCCAACATCGTGAACTGAATCTCTTGGACTGACCCGTCATTGTGGACTGAGTCATTTGGGCCTGACCCATCAGGATCCAACATATTAAAAATTGCCAAAACCATCTACTCTTGAAAAATAAATAATTTTGATCTCAAGTTATTGCTCGGCTAGTTAGAGACATAGGTGTCAGCACGAGAGTGCGTGAGTTTGGTCCCCATGTCTGTACCTTTTGCCCATTTGTTTAATGGATAGCAGAGTAAATTTGAAGGAAAAAGGGGCAAATGTGATGTAATGTTTTGCTTTTGAGTGAATTCAAAATTCTTTTCAATAGAAACTTTTGAATTCCAGTAAACAAATATGTCCTAATTAGATAGCTAATTACTTGAGTCCTCTTTTTTTTGACTGGGCTAGTGAACCCATAAACTTCACTACTTATCTTATTCTGAAATCCAAACCCCCAAAAATAACCTCCCTTCTAGTACATACATATCCTCAATCAGAGTTTTTCCCACAATTGGACGGACCATTTGATAATTAGAAAAAACCGTGATTAACCCAATCTTATACATGTTCACGATTACATTTTTAATCAAATAGTCAACCCAATGGCCGGATAAACTCAGATTGACATAAAACTCAAGGATGCTACCCCACACACCTAAATTACATTTATACTTCAGTAGAATTGCTCCACTGTAGGATACCACTCCTTTTTAACTCACTATTTCTCCCAATGCAGTTCATAGCCCCCCACAAAGGGAAATTCTAAATGTACCCACGTCATTTGCGAAGCACACCCACATTTTAAAAGAATTTTATTACCAAAATACCCATATGTGAAATTTCGATTGTACCATTGACTTCATTTATACACGGATATGCAGATCCGTACATATTAGACGTGCACGGTTTTCATATGCCAAGCAAAAAAAATTTTTGCACGGATATGCAGATCCGTGCATGTTATCCGTGCATAATGCGAACCACGTTTTTTTTTTTTTTGCAATCCGTAAGCCTTCTCTTCTCTCCCATCCCCTCCATTCAAATATGTTTTCCTTTCAATTGCAACTCACACTCCATTCCATTTGCAGCGATTACATGTTTATTTAGTTGAAAAAAAATTTAAAAAAGAGGAAAACAAAAAGAAAGAAGTTGAAGATGAAGAGGTACAGGGAGATGACGAACTTCGATTTATATGCCAAAGAAGAGCCGATGACGAAGAACTGAAGAAGAGAAGAAGGTGAGTTGACGACGAAGGAAATGATGAAGAATGAGAAGGAGATGAGTTGACGACGAACAAGAGAAGAAAATGAGCGGACAAAAATGAGGAAGAAGGAGAAGGAGAAGAAGAAGGACACGTTAGTAATTTTTCGTACGTAAGCGTAAAAAATGAAAGTTTATATTTTTTTTTTGTGTTGGTGACTTGAGCATGTAGGTTGGCTAACTAAACTGGACGGGTGTGTTTAGAATTACTCCCCCACATACTAAGGGCCGTGTCGGCAGGCAAGCAGGGCCCCACTTTCGAATCGTTGAAGGGAACATGCCTTAGATCCCTTTGCACATCCGCATGTGCTCCCGCTGGAACTGAGTCTCTTATTATGCAGCAGTAGCACTAGTCATTCTTTCTCTTTCCTCCTCTCCACCATATCAACTCAGAAAGAATACACAATCCATGGAAGAGGAATTCCAACTTCCCAACTCAACTTTCCCCTGAAAATCCCTGGAATTCCACTTCCTCCTCTTCCATGGATCCAAACACTCGCCTCGATCACGCTCTCTTCCAACTCACTCCCACCAGAACCAGGTATTATAAATCAAACACCACCACCACCAAAAACGTCCTTTCCTTTCCTTTCTTCAACTCTATTCATTCATTTTCCATGGTTTTTACTTTCCCTACTCTCTGTTCGATTTTCCCTCCTGCAAAAGATGCGATTTACTGGTATTCTCTGGTGGCGTGTGCGAGAAGCTGGCGTCTGGACTGTTGGATCCTTTCCTTTCGCATCTCCGTTTTGCCAAGGATCAGATCGCCAAGGGAGGCTACTCGATCACTCTCCGTCCAGATTCTCTCCACGCGCCCTGGTTCACCAGATCCACTTTGGAAAGGTAAAATTGATGAGTTTTTTTCCTTGGAATTCTCTTTCCTCGCTTGAGATCTGCTGCTGAAATTGAGAGGTAGTTGTGGAAATGTATAGATCTGACAGAGATTCTGAGAATTACACGCAGATCGCGGTTGCGGAAAAAGTTTTAGATTGGAAGATGAAGAGATGGAGTGAAGACTGTGAGAATTGCTATTTTGGGTTGAGTAGAGAAATTTAGAGGACTGGATCATGATAGAGTAAGAAAATGATCTTGACTACTTTGATTTAACGCGTTTGGGGCGCAGCTTTGCTTGATCAGATATCTCATATGGCAGAGCATCCTCTTTATGGGAATTGGATCAGTTGGATCAAGTTTTAGTCTAACTAGAGTGATATGCACCATTGGATTGATCATGTGTAGATAATATGACAATATCTTTCATGAATGATTGATCCAATGGTGTATCACTCTGATTGGAGTGAAAACTTGAGCTGTTTTCCCAAAGAGAGGGAGGCAAATGTGATGAATGAGTTGGATTATGCAGAGGTGGGCCTCATTTAGGTTGTTAAACAAGGTGTTGGATGCTATCTTCAAACTCATAGAAGCAGCCTTTTCAGATCTACATCTCTCAAGAATTCTATAGCCATGGGTTGTGAATATTACAAGATGATTTAGAAGTTAGAACTCAATAATCATGATTAGTTTCAGCCTAATTGTATTGGTTTTGGGCAGGTGGTGAATGTGCATTCATTGCGCGTTCAATTTTGGTTTCTTCTTGTTTACTAAATAATTATTTATGTCTACGGCACTAGTATTCTCATTTCTCAGTGGTTTTTTTTTTTCCCCTTCTTGTTTTGTGATACTTCTGTAAGTGTTTCCATATTTTCTGCTACAAAGGTTTATGGATCAATATTAACGATACTGATATTTTTGCTAATTCATGTTTCAATCTTGAACTTATTAATTTCTGTTGGTTTTGCATATGCATCATGTGCTCTATATCTCTGTGTCTATGTCTTGGATTGTTGCAGATTTGTGCGGTTCATTAGCACTCCTGAAATCCTTGAGAGATTTGCTTCAATAGAAAGGGAGATTTCACATATTGAAAGCTCAATTCACTTGAATGACTTATCAACCTCCACGGTTAGTTGACTTAAGTTACTCCTGCTTGTGGAGTAGAATTTTCAAATGCCACGTTATTTGTTTCTTACTTGTATTTTCTCTTGCTTTGTGGTGATATGCAGCCTCCAAATCTGAATGTGATAGGGCAAACTGAAGAAGGTAAAAACCAATTGTATTACAAACATCCCAGTCTGCCAAATTACCATATCAAATATATTTCAAAATCTGTAACTTCACCTGTGTATACACGTACGTAAGACTCATAACTATAAATAATGTACACTCTTGAAAATGGTTTCAGTGATAACAAGTGGATAGGATTCGGGGTTGCAATTGTGACAGGTCCTATTCCAATTATCCCCCACCAACTGGAACACCCTCAGGAAACATTTTCCTTTCAACCTAATAAAAATGGTAGCAGTAGTTTAGGGTTTAGGGTTTAGCAGTAGTAGTGGTGGTGGTGGTAGCAGCAGCTTCTTAGATTTAACTCTGTATTTACTCCTAGTTCTAATAAGCCATTGGTAGTGGAATTCCCAGACTCATTCCTTCCTTCCTATTGAGAGACGTTGTGAATGCTATTGGAACCTTTTGGACTACTTTTGGAAGGTCAAAAGTGCACCCCCCGTTTTCTTTTTTCTTTTTTTTTTCTTTCTTTTTTGTTTTGAGTGAAAACACGTCTTAAACTTCTATAGGATAGTTTTTTAGATTTTTTTATTTTATTTTAAAGAGTTTTTAAGGCCTTTTGGGGGCTTGGCTGAGTCCCATGCGACTCGGTTGAGTTGATTTGACTCAAGTACCCTCTGAGTCCAAGTTTAAAAAATTGATTTGGAATACTAATGTTATAAAAAAACAACTAAATCAATGATTGGGAACTAAGTAATTTATAGAAGCATGCACCATGGATTCATTAGACAAACATCCATCTACTTACAAAAGAGAAGCATTTTCAATGTAATAAGCAGTCTGGGCTTATATAGATCGAACTTTTTTGTCATCATGCATAAAGTAAGTAATACTATAAACTCTCAATGCCTGTACATGCATTCATGTGTTTGTGATATATTTCCACTTGTATACATATGCTCAGACTTGAGAGTTCCTACATGTCTCCTCCTTGCAGCTGTGCTGAAGAAATATTCAAAATTTTAATTAGTTTCCCTAGAAATTCAAACTATAATGCATCTATATTACCTGAACTTGACTAATTTAATTTTGTTTTAACAGGCAACACAACAGCTGTTGATGGAATTACCAAAAAGTCTATTGTTCCTTACAAGGTATTTCACACACTTATAGTCTACACTTGTATACCCAAAAGAGCAATTTCAATTCCTATCTTTGCTGAACTATTTTGTGATAATGAGTCATCAGCAGTTGAAAGGTGAATCTAATGGCAGTGAGGTTCCACAGGAAGAAAATTCCAAGTAAATCACTTTTTTAATTTTTGGCTGAATGCATCTTCTTGTCAAGATAAAACTGTTGGTCATCATCAATGTCTGAATTACATCTTTATATTGTTCACCATCATTTACTAGGCTTCGCCTACAGAGAGTTCTGGAGACTCGGAAAGCTGTGCTTCGAAAAGAGCAAGCAATGGCATATGCTCGAGCTTTTGTAGCTGGATTTGAAGAGGATCACATAGATGACCTCATTACTTTTGCTGATGCTTTTGGAGCTTCTCGTTTAAGGTACTAGTACTCAGACATGTCTCATGTATATATATATATATATATTAAGAGGGGAGGTAGTGGTTCATGTTCTTTTTTTTAATAGGATTCATGTTCTTGATTATGAGTTACATATAAAATTATAGGATTGGCCTCTGATTATACTCAAAAAATAAAAAATAAAAAAAATACAAATAGCGTTAGAACTTAATCCTATATAAGCATTTCTCTCTTGCCCTTCTCTTGTTGGGAAGGAATAAGGGAAGCCGTCAATTCCATCTTCATTGCTGGACATTTATATTAAAGTTTTGAGTAATCATCTGATTTAGTAAAAGCAAAATACTACGGATAAAAATGTTTTCCCTTATTCCATAAAAAATTATACTTTTGAAGGCAATAAACCATAGAATTGGGATACTTATACGATTCAAAATGTAAAAATAATAATAATAATAAAGAATTGGGATACTTTTGTGATAGTTCACATTTTGAACTTTGATTTATGCCTCCAATTTTGAGTTTCTTTCTAGGGGCGTTCACTGTATTTGATTGTTTGCTGGCAGCAATTCCTTGTCTTGGAAAGCATCAAGAGATTTTCAAAATCCTGGACTTTTGTCGGGATCACTGTTCGAAAAATTGGCCAAGTCCAAGACAACTTGGACTCGGTCATGACCAAGTCAGATCGGTTTTGACTTGGCTGAGTTTTCAAATTCTGCTTATAACAATTAGTATATTCTAAAAGGGGGAATAGTATAAACTACAAAGAGACCCATCACTTTTAAAGGTGGGATTTTAATGGCTATTGGTCACATAATCTGTGTTGATGTGGTGCTTCAGGATATATAAGATGACTGGTAGCTTATCTGTTTTTATTTTGTTGAGTGGAGACATAGTGGAGTGGGCCTAGGCCCCAGTACTCATTATCACCTAAGAGGTCAAGGACCTCTAACCTGTCAATCAAACTATAAATGTAGCCATATTGTGGACTGAAATGATACAACGCCTAAAAGAAGTCAAACTTCTTGCTTCTTTTCTTCTTCTTTTTCAAAAACCTTCTTTACTTTATACTTGCCCATGTCCTTTATGCCATGGGTGTGAGATTGTGATCTTCTTATGAGGGGAGAGAGAGAGCACATCAATCATCTATTGGGCCACCAAGAAGTCCAGGAAGTAGAATGATAATCAGACTCCCCCCACCCCTTCCCCTCCTCTCTCTCTCTCTCTCTCTATATATATATATATAGATACAGACATATATATATATATGTATATATATTCTCTTAGATCAATCCAGTTATCAACCATGGGAAACCATTTTTTTATTTTTATTTTTCAAAAATTTTCGGAATTTTTTGGGTGCTCAAACCCTGGCTGAGTTGGTGGCCGATCTGGGTTTTAACACACCGCTTCACATATAATCTGGGGGATCTTGTCAAATAGGAAACAGAAAAAATGAATTATATTAGAGTTACTTAAGATGTACGAGCTTAAAAATATAAGATTTACTTAAGTCTTAAGACAGGCCTTGCAAAATATCTAGGCATTCTCCTTTTTAGGGATGTTTTAAAGTCTCATGAATATCAAAATTATCTTGCTTCACAATTTTCTTGCTAAGATGTAACTCTTTTTTTGTTAAAGAATATTTTTGATATTTATTGCAGCTCACCATTTACACCTGGTATTTGCAATCAATCTATGTTGGTTCACTTGTTCCACGCTTATACTTGATTTATTATGAATTGTCGCTAAGTCAATGTCGTAGGATGGGTTTCCTATTCAAACTAGCAAAACTTTCATTAAAGGAATTGTAGAAATAAAAAAGTTTCTGCATTCATTTTTTATATGTTTGGCTGACTTATTTATGAAACAAGGAGGTAGCCCATTTTATAGAAAGTTGTCTTGTCTAGTACTTCAAGTCTTGCATAAACAGTAATGGAAACAACTTAGTTTTAATTTTTCTTTTAATGGTTTAGTAGCAGTTACATATTTCATGTTTATATAGCTCTAATGTAACCTCTACTCATTGATACTTTTTTAACTTGTATATAATTGCAACTACTACTACGCACTTTGGTACGTAGATAAGTTTGTATAAATGTGTGAGCACATGAGGCTTCTTGAAGTTGCATTATGTTACTGCACATCTGTGTTTAATTTCGATACTGGTGTTGGTTTGGGTCAGATTCGATAGATATTTGTTGTTGCATTTTCCAGATTCTCATTTTTTTTTTACAACCATTTTCCGGATACTTTAGCCTTAAAATTTATGACTGCTGATTATTAATGAATTCTGACATCCAGTGTTATTGAAGCCGTAAACATTGGTGACATTTTTGGCATGTATTCCATTAATATACTTCCTTATCAGCCTGTTATTAGGGAAAGATTCTAAATGTTGGCAGCAACTCACCTGGGATGGACACCTGAATATACCTTGTTTCTGTGAAATGAAGTATGCAGAAAGGTTTATCCCAATTTTAATGCCCCACCAGTCAGAAGATATGGCTTGTATATTAAGGGCTGCTTTGCCCTGTTCCAATCTAAGATGTGACAAGACTCTGAAGTCTAAAGGTCCTGCAGTAGTTTTCTGTTCCTTTTTTTAGTCTTTCAGAGGAACCTCCCCAATATTTCATGCAGTGTAAAAGAAAAACACACTGTAAAATTCATTTAACCCGAAAAATTCCCCAATACTAATTTTGTTTTTCAATATATGAAGTTCGTAAGTAATTAGTGTGTATGAACATGTGTTTACAAAATTAAGAAGTATGCACTTATATAGTCAGAAAAATGATTTGGCATTGGAATGAAACCCCACGAAAAATTGGGTAACATGCCGGTTCCCTTCCATGATGGAAGCTCACATGGTTTTAATTTGTTTATTGGCTTTTTTCCTGACAACACCATCAGAGCCAATAAATACGTCGGGTCCTGTGAGGATCCCTTAATAAGTTTCTTGGATCTCTACCAAAAAAAAAAAAAAAAAAAACAAAGAAAGAAAGAAAGTTTCTTGGATACCGACTATTTAGTTGGGTTGAGAAGTCTTAATATTTATATTCTAAAATTTAAATGAATCCTAAAATCTAGAAAATCAAAATTCAATTTTGATTGAAAGACCATGCTATCTTTTCCAGTTTTTTAGAAAATTAGAAAAATAAACATACTTTGTTTTTGGACACTGTCTTTTTTATACTGGAAATCATTTTGGATTATTATTAGGATATTACCCTTAAAGTATGAAGAAAAGGATGTTGCAGCCTGGTTTTTAAGTCATTTTAAGAAATTAATCGCTTCAAGAAAAGATCTGTGCTAGGTTTGGGAATATTTGGGCATGAAGAACCAATGACTATCTTGAACTGAGACATAGCATGTTGGTGACGCCCACTGGTTGAACTCCATAAAAAAAGGTTTGTGGATTAGGCATCCACCAACTATTCATTGATAATTAAAAGAAACAACGTGAACAGTGATTGGATTGACGATAAAATATAATCTTGGACCACGAACAGTGATTCGATTGATGATGAAGAGAATCCTTGGTTCAGTTCTCCACCTTAATGACAGAAAAAATGGAATGTTCAAGCTCCATTGAGTCTAACTCATAATGATCATTTATCAAAAAATGACTCCGTTTTGTTGTCCTCTCTCTCTCTCTCTCTCTCTTTCTCTCTCTCTCTAATGGTAATGTATGTGACTTGAGCTTGGAACTCTGTTGTTACAAGAATGAGCCCCTTCCAACTGTACTATAGTCTCTCTTCCTACGTTGTTTATAATTGGCCATTTGATCTATGGTAATGAAAATGGGGCACTGAAAGAAAAAAAACCAGCTAAGGTTGTCAATCACAGGCCAAATAAAAGAAGGTTCTGGATAGGTGTTCGCTAAAATCAGACTTGTTGGCAATTGTTAGCCATTTGATCAAGGTAACTGAATGGATTATTGAAAGAAAAAAAAAAATAGTGAAGCTTTGAAAGGCTAACAAGCACAACCATTGATCAGCCATGACGAGGCTAATGTATTGGCAGATTTACAAATGCCTCTTTCTCTGGTGAAGTAATCTGTGCCTGTTTAAAATAGCCATTGTTTTGTCAACGGCAGAGATTCATCAGCTAGCTTTTTCATTCAAAATAAAATAGATTTTATACTTGAAGTATTTCCGAATCACGAGAATGATCCAGTGCACATAGTGTGGACAGATCTTACAGTGCTCACCTCCTTGTTGAACCCACCCGATCACCAATCTGAAGGGCCCCGCACACCGGGACTCTCCGATATTCACTGATCCCATGGGTTGGTTTGTACCAATCTGAATGGGCTAGACTGTTGGATCGAGAGCTTTATATATATATATATATATATATAAAAGTGGGCCATCATGCGGGCCCTACAGATTTCCATGCACACCTCACGCATAGGATAACGACTTTATGTCTGTGCGACGGGAGGGCTAGAAACGCCCCTCTGTTCAACGAATTAGAAAAGAGAGAGGTTGTTGAGGTGGAGGTGGAGTTATCATAATGATATTTGTTTCCTACTTTTCCTCCCTCTTTAAATAACTTACTTCTCCTTCACTATTTTTTCTCTTTCTTACAAGGCATGCCTTTATCTCAAGATGGATGCTCGTTCCTAATCAAACTTAGTGGAAGAAAAATTCATCCCCATTAAAGAGGTGGAGTTGGGTCTACCATCAAATGATCAGTAAAAATACTTAAGTGGGGACAACTTATGAAAATTCAAACTAATCAAGTTAATGAAACCATCTTTTACCCTCATCAAATCTCATTTTAATAGAGTTGGGTCATGGTTATATTATGAAAATATCAAGTTTTAATTATAATGATTAATCCAAATGTTGGCCCAATTTTTGAAGTGAAAGTTACTAAAGGCTCATTAAAATATGGTGTTAAATTTGAAATAATATCAATGCATCTAGGATATGTGAGTGTGAAGGGCTTGGATTTCAAGTTAAGCCCACTTATCTAAGGTAGCTTAATTCCTGTTGAAGTGAAATTTATAAATGGAGGTTTGTGTCAAATTTGACATAATGTCAATTCATAGAGGATATGCGAGTGTTAAGGGCTTCAATTACAAGTTGGGCCCACTTATCTAAATGTATGCCCCCACTATAAAAAATAAATGAATGAAAGAAATTTAAATGGAGCGTAGATATAACAAAGGTAGGTTCCATTGCTTCTCCTATTTTCTCTCCAAAAGATTCTCCTCGAAATAAGGTATAGGAGATGTTGAATGACTTATCTAATTGGGTTGCAAATTTTAACTATAATGGGAGTGAGGTGATATTATTTAATTGGACAAGACAAACGGGGTGTTTTTGCCCCTTTTGAAATGGGCCATTTTTAAGAATCTCTCTTCTTGTGTATGGGACTCTCGCCCTCTTATGGTGAGAGACACCATGATATATATATGTAGATGTATATTTATATATCTCACAGCGTGGTGCACATGGTAAGGGTGCACACCTGATCACTGTGTTGTAGATTTATTGTAACAGCTAGAATCCATTTTGTCCCAATCAGATCAGTCATCTAGTTTGGATCCACCGAAATAGCCAATGGGAAAACAAAAGAAAAACTGTACTGTCGAAGAATTCAATTTTCTTATTACTTGTTTCTGTTTTCATTCTCATTAATGAAGCTCTTTGTTGCATTGCTCTTCCTAAAGCAAAAGCATGCCCCACTAGAGATATGCAATGTGGGCTACACGTATGCAGAATGCTTGGCCTGGGAAGAAGAAACATAAGAGCAGTAACATCAATTCAGATTAGCTGTATTCTCATCCTATTGTCAACTCATACATATGCTAAATTTCTTGGTCATAAAAAATTTGATATGATGGGCCTCCATCTAGTAGATTGGAAAATATGTTCAATATGTGAGTATTGAAATTCTGTTCAATATGTGAGTATTATAAAACAAATAGCAGAGAGAGAGAGAGAGAGAGAGAGAGAGAGAGAGAGCTGTTATAAAAATCAGTAGTAATATTGCAACTGACTGATTTTTTTTTACTTTTTCCTTTTCTTTCTTGGATGCGGGGTGGTGGTTGTGTGGGACGGTTTTGTGGGGTGGGGTGTAGATTGGGTCGCAGAGTGAGGTGCCGTTACCACTGAGCAATTAGTAGTTTGGTGACAGAAAGTTATTAATCATTTTTCCAAATAATGAAAATATAGTGTTAGTTTTGGTTTCTTTGTTGCCTGTTAAGAGCATAATATGTCCATTTGTGTTTAGACTTTAAGAGTACATGTTATAATCTCCAAAAGAGTACATTAGTAAACCCATAATGGAGAATCAATAATTAAACTGTAGAGTAATGGAAAGGTTGGCAATGGCCCAGTCATCAGCTTTCTATAATTAACTTAACTTATATTCATGTCTTGATTTTGGGATATTAAAGTAAACTCTGCCATCATGCAGGGAAGCATGCATGAATTTTAAAGAAATATGCAAGAAAAAACATGGAGATGGGCTTTGGATGGATGAATTGGCAGCCATAGAGGCATGCCCTCAACCAGACCTGTCTTATTTGGGAACATCTGGAATCGTTCTTACAAGTGAACAAACCCTTAGTCAGGGTAACATGCTAAAGGTCCATGCGAATGGTGTCTCGAATGGACAACTTGAGCAGAATGGCTCTTTAGATGCATCAACAACTAATTCAACTATAAACCATGCAAATTCAAACACCAGTGAAGGTATAGTGAGCAATTTTATTCATCCATACTTCTCAATCCGCTGATGTTTTGCACCACTTGATCAAAGAATTTTGATTGCAGACAATAACTTGCCTACATCAAGTCAGTCACAAATTCCAATGAGTTGGCCAAATCTGCCACCTCAATACATGTACAATTTTCAAAGACCAGTTGTACCACAAATGCATCCATATCAAGGGCATCCTTTTGCTGGTATGCAAGCAGTCCCTTTATATTACCCTGGACATTCTGGCAACTTCCAATTGCCACATATGGAAGAATCAGGATATAGTGCTGCACATCGCCCTGCTCATCATCGGCATCATGAAAAGTTATTGAGGAGAAGGGATAAATCCATGAGTGGTAAAGGAGGCGAAACTACAGAACCTACTTCAGGAAATTCTGACCATGGTGACTCTAGTTCATGCAGTGAATCAGATGCTGAACAACAAGATTTTTCATCTGAAGGGAATCCTTCGACTGTGAATAAGCAAAAGAAGAGGACTTCTAAAAAGTCCTCAAGAATGGTTGTCATCCGAAATATTAATTATATATCATCTAAGAGAAGTGAGGGAGACAAAGATGGCATATCCAATGAGTCGTCAGTTGAGGATGATTTGATTGATGGTGATTCAATAAAACAGAAGGTAGAGGATGTGGTTGACTCATTGCAGAAACATCAGAAATCGACCCAACGTCATTCCAAGAGGAGAAGTGGCCGCAAACATCCCAATGATGCTAACTCAAATGATCCCGGATCTGCTGAGAACAACTCTTTTGAAAAAGGGTGTGACGGGAACAAAAGAGATGACAATTGGAATGCCTTCCAGAACCTTTTAATGAGAGATGATGAGTCAGATTCTAATGAGACAGGACATGACAAAGGGAGTACTTCCACCAAGTGCAATAATGAACACCTAGATGTACAGGATGAATATTGTGTGATAAGGAGCCCTGATTTGGTCCAGCCATCTGGTATTAATTGTACATTTGATGCAGAGTCAAAGAAAGGACTAATACCACAGCAGGTGGCATCTGATTCATTTGTTGTTACTGAGAGGGATGTAAATATTGATGATACAGGTCACCTGGAAAATTTCGAATGTGATGAAAATTACTGCAAAAGTTTGAAAAGAAGCAATTGCACCGATGGGGAACTACTATTGTCTCAGAGAATGGAATCTGATAGTACTGCCCAAGATTCTTTATCCAGTTATACACATGAATCATCGTCAGCGCTTAAGAGTCACAGAGGTGGGGACTGGTTCTTTATAACTCCAGAAAGATCTGCTGATGGAAAGGCTAATGCAGAATGCTCCATGTTTGATGGTGATCGAAGCTTAAGCATATCAGACAATCATCTTCATTCTGAGAGTAGCAAAAAGGACTTCCTGATTGATGACTCTTTTGTGGTCCCAACCAGAACATCTGTAGATGATCAACATGATTCTCAGTGGAGAACAGATATAAGCATTGTTACAGACCTTGAGCCAATGGGTCAACGAGAAAATGTTGATCATTCTAAAGGTAAACATTCATTGGTGGAAATGTATGAGCCTGATGATCTGTACATGGTGCTAGGACGGGATGCAAGAATTGAATCTGTTGGTCCATCATGGACTCCAGAAATAGACTATTCAATGGATATTTCATTCGTCGGTGCAGATAAAAGGGATTCTAGTACTGAAGCAAATGGTCATGTGGAGTCTATTGATGATAAGTTGCCATCTAAGGATAAGAGCGGCAACAGTAAGAATGAGGGAGTTCCTAGAACAAAGTCTTTAAGTAAAGATGATAGGTCTAAACCCTTGCGTGGCTCTATTGCGAATAGTAGATCTGAGATTATAGCAAAGAAGAAGAGACCAACTGCCATGAGCAGAGAAGCAATTTTAAAGAGCAAAAAGGACAAGGTACAGAAAGCTTTCATTGATCATGCTTCCTATTGCTAATTTATGTTTCTCTTCATCATTGACGTCTCTATTCTTAACTTTTCATGGTCTTATTAGGGACTGGAAACCTGGGAGAGGTGTCAACCTCTTTGAAGTTTGATTTGTGATGACTCTTATATAGAAAAAAGCTTTTATTGTGATTATAATGTTCAAACATTAACACCAGAGTGAGACAGGATTTATAAATGTATTTATAAAAGCAAGAGAAATCAATTTCATAGACATAAATGTCCATAGAAAATCATGCAAATTGAATGTTCAAGATAAATGAGTGAATATAAGAAAGAAATTGTAAACATGCAGTGTAATACATTCCGTTTATTAGAAAACCCATGGTTAGGCCATGTATGGAGTCAATGCATGTACTTTTTCTGCTCTCTTTAACACAAGCTTACATATTGTCTCCTTATTACTTGTGATATGTTGGTGACATGATGATGTAAACCATAACTCATGCTTAGCAGACTTGGGGTAAACTTGGGGTAAATTTCACATAAATTGAAGCAATTTTGTTCCGAAAGGCATTGTTGTTTACCAGTGTTAATTAAAAAATTAGATTTGGATTTGATGCAGAGGATTTGCTTGTTCAGATGTTTGTATCATGCAATTCTTTTATTGTGTTTTTTCCTTGTTCTGCAAACCTTTCCCTGCTTAGCCTGTCTTACTAATCAATTTCAGTAATCAGAAATATATCTAGTTATTTTTGGCCTTATTTTTCATGCATTCATCTCTCAAGGGAGAATTGATCTTTCTCACTCACAGGAAGAAGAGAATCGGAAGAAAATGGAGGAATTACTGATTGAACGCCAAAAGAGAATTGCCCAGAGAAGAACAACTAGTTCTACTTCAGCAACATCCAAGAATGTCCAATCAGAAAGTAAAACAGCAACACTTCCATCAATAAATGACAAGAAAATATCTCGACCCCCTGTTCATGAAGTGAAGAGATTGAATTTGCGTAAGTCAGATGTTGTAAGTTCAACCAAGGAGCGGCTTACATCTGGACATGCCAAAAACAAGGGCTCCACTCCACAAAAAACAACCGAACAAAAAAATATCAGGAAAAAGGGAGATCACATAGTCATTAACCAGTCCTCAGAAGAAAAAAGGACAGTGCAAGTAGATTTAAGTGATTCCTCAGCGATGAAATCCTTCACTACAGATCAGACATCCAGCCTCTGTACTTCTGCAGATAAAAGGCAGAATCTTTCACATGGCCAGCTCGCATCTTTGGAAGATAAGCCCACAACTCAGAGAGAATCAAGAAACTTATCAGCAAACTGTTATTCTGATTCAATTCCAATTTCTGGGTTAGATGTTTCTGACAATAAGAAGGAAGAGGTATACGGTGACCAAAAAGAAATATTGAGTTGCAACGCTTCAGTGCAGAATGATGGTGCTTTGCTGCATGACTCACCATCACCTTTGATAGCAAATGGAAAGGAGAAAACTGTTTGTGTAGAAACTTTGAGTAACAAAACTTGTAGTCAGGATTTTGTGAGTTCATCTGTGCCAATGGTGGATCAATCAGCAGGATTTGATTCCTCAAAACATCCTGAAGTTGATTTTCAGATAAGTGCAGCTGTTCCAGTTGCTAAACCTGGATCATCTCAGGTTCAAGAAGAGAAAGCAGCTCAATATTTGCTGTCTTCACAAGCAAATGGATGCATTAATGCAGCTTTCTTGGCTCCAAATAGCTCTCAAAACCATCTGATTCCTATCAGTTCTGAGATAAAGGTCAGCCCAAGTGTTGAAAAGGCTTTGAAATCTGCTGATGTTGGTGTTGAGGATGAGAATGGCACAGCACATGAGAATTTCCCAGTCGCATATGAAATTTCAGAGATAGAAATCATATCTGACTCAATTGAATCAACACCACCACCTATCAATGGCATGGACTCTGAGCCACCATACTCGAGGAAGAAATGGACCCACAATGAAGGTCATCCTGCTACAAAAGGGATTAAGAAACTTCTTATGTTTGGTCGAAAAAGCCGTAACTCTGCTGCCTGTTAATTGAAACTGCCCTTTCTTTTTCACCACTTGGATGATCATGATGAGAGGTACTGGGTTGCAGAAGCTTATATTTCTAGTTTTGGAACTATAATCATCCAAACCCTCCTCTTTGAAGTTCTGTTCATGCTTTTAGACTCATGATGATTGATGGATGCTTCGGGTTTATTTTCTACTTCTGCATTTACACCTGCTCTCACTTTCTGCCCATTCTAGCAATTCGGAGATGGAACCACAGTCAAGTTTCAACATTTGTGATTGATAGATATAGCCTTCATGGAATTTTCTTTTTAAAGGATTACGAGTCTCTTCATGAGCAGCTTTCAGATTTGTTGCGTCTTGATCAGCTTGGTAAGTTGAGCATATGCCTAGTGTGTTTTCTCAGTAGTGATTAAAACCACTTGTTTAGTCATTGTTATACGATGAAGTTATATTAATGCTTTTCTTTGACAATGGAATTCATAGCATTCCATAATAAAGCTATCTTAAACTATGGTAGCTGGATACTGCAAATCAGGCAACACATCATTTCATATCATATCCAAGACTTCACTTTTTATATGTAAAATCCATGACCCTGCCATATCCTTAGTGTGTTCCTGCCATACCCATGTCGTATGTGGGCATCATAGATCTTAAATGAATTGGTTTTTTAAAATAAAAAGTAACGTGGATTCAGGATTACTTTATTATATGGATGATGTGGGAGGATTCTAAATCAAATGGCAAACAGGAGCAGCGCCTTGGGTCATGGGCTTCTCTTGAATGAGATCTGTTGAATCTCATCACACTTCCATTAGTGAAAATATAGAACATTTTCATATGAGTAGGACCATAAGCAGTGGTTTTGGTCTTTATATTTTCATTTGCCTGTAAGGGTTTTGATGTAGGCATAAAGATTTGAAAACCAATGCTTGACATATTTGTATGCATGCCATAGTATGTTTCTCCTCTTTTGCTTGGTCAGATAAGATGAAACCTGTGAACTCAAGGTTGTATTTCTTTTGATCCCACATAACTTGGTATCGGATGTGTGGTGATGTCTGTCAGGCACGGGCAGCCTAGAAACCCAGTATGCCGTCATGTCTGCAGAGGCGGATAATTTAGACTAATTCTCACTTCTTAATAAATCAATGGGTTCCTACAATTTACAGTTGGTGAACATTTTGAAGTGGAGAAGAAATTGAATCTGTCAAACTATTGGATGCAGCTGCTTTCCTGAAAAGGAGTGCCCTTGTCAGATAGATTGAAGCAGATGACATTTAATTCTCAACTATTTTCGCACTGTAATTTGAGGTGATTTTGTGTTAAGTTGACCATTAGCTGCATGTCAATTGTCCTAATCCTACTCACTCTTGGTTGCAGGTCCTTGGTCTGTTGTATTGATATATAAAATAAGGGCTACAGAAACATAGTAGCCACTGTGAGATACTTGTTTTATGGTTTGGTATTCCTACTGAAGGTGGAAGATGCTCATACAGTTGAACCATCCGGTAAAATAAGGGCCTTTACCCATGTACCTGTAAAGCCGTATGCATCTGCCTCCAACTTGCTTGGTGATTGTTTATTTGGGTATTCTTTTGTATGTAATCTGATATTGTAACTTGTTTTAATTTGTATTTTATAGTGTGGTGATTCTGTTTGTTCTTTGGTCAATTCCAGATCAGAATGTGTGAAATAGAGTTCTTGAATTTAAAGTTGAAGGATCAACACTTGCAGATTTGCATAAATAAGCTGCCTTTCCGTTTCCATCTTTCTTTCTGGTGACACCAACTACTGTCTATTTAATATCTATTTTTATGGAATGCATGCTCGTTTCTTTTCAATGTATCATGCAATATTGCTTGTAGGTCTGATTTCATGCTTTACTTATTGGGATTGCATGGGGCAAATGTGTTCTCTTGACAACCAACGAGTGGTAGCTCAGTTGGCTAAGTACTCTACGCCTCATGAAGCGGAGAGATCATGTGTTTGGCACTTACCTTCGTTGGCCACCTCCCATAGTTTTACTTTGTGCATGTAGATAGGAGGGTTTGTATCTGCCCTTGGGGATTCATTCTCGGTTGTCCAGAATCGAGTGTCCCTCAGACTCAGGGCCAAAGGCTCCTGGGCTGGGCTGAGCGGGAAATACCTTGGGTTATTAAAAAAGAGTGCTCTCTTTACCTTCCTCATCCCCTTGGATTTAGGCTCTGTTTGGTTCCTTTTGCATATAAGATCATGGGAAGTTTCTCAATTTTTTGGGAGTCCTGGAGTTTTGTAAGATTGAATTTTTTTTTTTTTTTTTTTTTTCCTCCTGCGTTCTCGCATATGGACATGTGACGTTGTCATCGCAGATGCCTTTAAATTCAGGAGTCTTGCTCTTTTGATTGGCCCCATCCATCCGTGACCGTTGGATGGGATATTCTGCATATGAATATTTCACTTGAAGATTTTGTTCATTTTTTGTGTTTTCTTGCAAATGAAAACTGTCGTATCAAATGTGGAAAAAAAATGTCTACTGGAAAAGCAATTAGTTTTTTTTTTTTCAATTTTTACAGAAATGTGGCTACACCAACGTAAAAAAAAAAAACTCGTGCCCAAAATAAAATGGTAAGCACCTTGGAACCTATTAGTTTTTGGTTAGGTCCTTGACAAATGGTACCTCTCGTCTTCTCTACCAATAATGTAGTAGGCATTCATGATTTACTCCTTCCAAAATCTAAGTCAGCCTAAAATGTTTTGGCTTTCAAAAATGTGTCAAGCGGGCTCGATTAATAGGCGGCAAATAGGTTTTTGTTCATTCTCATACAATGGAAAGGAACAAGGCAAATAAACAACATTTGAATAAAGGTTGAAATTCATTATAGAAGTCTGGGAGACGCTATGAAGGGCATTTGTGTCCTTCCCATATTTAATTTGACTCAAAGGATTAACTTTAGAGAGCTCTACCTCCACACTACTTTTGACTTTGCACACACCCACTTTTTTTTTAAAATAATTTCTAAACTAGGCCTCCCTCTCCTTCTGTCTCCATGCTAGCCACCCCCATCTGCTGGCCACTTCCCCAACCGACCCCTCTCCCTATCTTGCTCGTCGCCGGTCACCACCCGGACCACCCTCTCCCTCTTCCTCTCCTTCTCCCTGTCTTTCTCCTTCTCCTTGCTCACAACCGACCTCTGCCCTCGCCTCCCTGTCTCTCCACCTATTCTCAGCCCACCTCTGCCCGCGCCTTCCTCTATCTCCCTGTTTCTCTCCCTCTCCCTCTCATTCTCCCTGTCTCTCTCCCTCCTTGCTCGAGAGGGAGAGAGACAGGGAGAATGAGAGAAAGAGGGGGAGAGAGACATAGAGAAGCACAGGGAGGCACGGGCAGAGGTGGGTGGTGAGCAAGGAGAAGGAGATGAAGAGGGAGGGAGAGATATAGGGAGAAGGAGAGGAATAAGGAGATGGTGGCGGCCAGTGAAGAGCAAGGACAGGGAGAGGGGACAGTTGCGAGTGGCAGCTAGCCGGGTTTGGCGAAGTGGGGCGGCCAGCAGGGAGAGGAAGAGAGAGGGAAGGAGAGGAAGGGGTAGTTTAGGAATTTTTTTTTATAAAAAAAGTGGGTGTGTGCAAAGTGAAAAGTAGCGTGTAGGTAGCTTCTCTCTTAACTTTAAACGAATTGTAAAAACTTTGGGCATGTTTGGATAAATGAGGAGTGGAGTAAAATGAAGTGGATTTCACATGTGGAGTGGAGTGGAAGAAAAAACTTTACTCCATTTGGATGCTTATTTTGAACTTAAGGTTTGGAGTAGAATCCACTTTTACTCAAAAAAATAGAAGTATTTAGAGATGGAGTGAAATGGAGTACGTGTAGCTCACAACATTACTTCATCTATCTGGCCAGACTCATCCAAACTAGCGAAAAGTGCCCGTGCTTAGCACGGGTAATTTTAATTCATAATATTAAATGGATATAAAAGTATTTTTAAAATTTTAAAAATAATTAAAAATATATTAGGATTATTAAAAATGCCTAAAATAAGAAATCATCAGAAGTAGTCTAGAGAATTTCATCATCAATCTTAAAATAAAAAAAAAATTGCATTCAACGTGAAATTGATGTGTTGACATCATTGTAAATGTGAAGGGCATGATTCAAATGTAAGATACAGATTATGCAGCTCCCTCACTATAATTACCACTTATTGTTGATTAAGAGATTCATCATGATAAACCAAAAATAATAACAAAAAATTCATATATATTCTGTCTCGCAGGATTTAAAAAAAGAAAAAAAAATTAAAAACAATTAAAATAAACCACTAAATATAATTTGTGAAGGGAAAAGAAAATAGAAAATAGAATTCTACAACAAAAAGTTTCTTCTCCCTGAAAAAGGAGTATATGCCTGGATTCACTTGAAGTTATCTTGAATGACATTGAGCATAGGCGAAAGAAGGTCTTCACTCTTTTCAAATGTCAAGCCAACATATATCATCCATATTGACACCTTCAAGGAAATCGTCATTATCACAAATTTGCAAATCATTGTATGGAGCACAACCAGCCTGCACATCACTATGCATGAAATCTTCAATTGTTCTTTCAAAAAAATTAAACAATAGAGGGTCATATACAACAGCTGTTATGGGATATACATATTCTACTATTTCAGTTCAAACACAATCTTAAAGCAGTAGTGAAGAAAAAGGTCATTGAAGTAGCCAATAAGATATTCAAAAAAGGCAAGATACCAACTTATGCATAACAGATATTATGTATTTCAACTAACTTTTACGGTAATTGCAGTCAAAGCAAAAGGGACATTATTAAATTGATGCCAACCCACTATTGGATCATGGGCATGCCAAGCAAAATAAATAAAATTAATTAATCAACTGTGGAAAAAAACATGGGTTTGGTACTTGATAAATAACAAAGCAAAAGTAACTCATGAAAAAATATCAAAAGCTTTTAAAGCAAATGCATTCAACAACATTACTTGTCTGTCATTCTTCTTCTTCTCAACTGGAAGGGGAAGCTTCAGATTCAACTTCCAAAGCCACTCTGCTGAGTGCTAGTGCTCACCTTATGGAAAGCGGTTTGAGTAATTCACAATTTTAACATTGATAGGACAATTATGTGCATCGGTTTGAGTAATTCACAATTTTAACATTGATAGGACAATTATGTGCATTCATAAGCTTAGATACTAACCTATTTTATGAATAATCCGCCCAATTGCTATTATGTTCATCTTAAGTTCTTCATTTAAAGACATGAAAGGTACCTTAGCAAATACAAAGCCATGTGATAGGATTCAAACCACTGACTAAAGTGGAAGAGAAGATCAACTTTTTTTTAAGTGTGTGGTAGGATTCAACAAAGACAAAAACAACAAACATTAAAAAATCATGGATGTTGGTTATCCATAAGCAAAAGATAATTATGATTGTATCATCTGAATGAACTGATTTTATAATCATATGCCAATCATTAGTACTTGGTGTAACATCCCACATGCTAATCTTCCATTAATTATGATTAATTGCTTGATTAGTTAGTAAGTGTGTTTAGAGTCTTAGTGAGTCGGGTTTATCGCTTGGACCTCGCCTGCGAAGTCTCGCGTGATTCGGAGTGCGTTTGAGTAGAGTAAGGGGGTGGTTTGCAATTTGGGGAGTTTTCAGGGGTTTTTATGAGATTATGAGTTTTTGTGAGTTTGGGTGCATCGGGTAGGTCTCGACATTTCATGAACTTTAGTCTTCAGTCGCGTTTCGATTCGACGAGTCGAAGAGGCCCAAATAATCACTTTAGCAAACCCAATGACTAAACTTAAAATAAATCTTTACCTAACCTAATATAAGCCCAACCCACCATCCCTTTCATTCTCTCTTCTCTCACTCACTGTTCTCTCTCAACTCTACTGCCTCCTCACTGCCGACGATCACCGGAGCTCCGACGTCGACGGCAAAGCTTCCAATCTTCTTCCTCTTGCTCCCAAGACCTCAACCATTACCTTTTCCAAGCTTTTCATCCACAACCCACTCAAAGGTAGGCTTCTCAAGCTTTTAGGTCTAACTAATTTTCTTCCTTTGGCTTAGAAATGGTTTAGATAAGCTCACCCCTCCCCTTGCATTTCATTTGTAGAGAGGTTTTGGTTTGGAAACCATTTTCCCCATTTTTGAGCTCAAAGAGGGTTTTTCCCCAAATTTCTCTTGGATTCCTTGAGCTCTTCATCTAAGGCAAGTATATATGTTTATATTTATGCTTAATATGTTTGTCTCCCTTGATTTGTATGGAAAAATGATGTTTTAGATATTATTGGTTCATTGGATGCTTTTAGGGTTTGAAAACATGATAATTAGGTTGTTAGCCTAATGAAATGGATTTGTTTATTGATGACTTGATTAGGGGGATTGTTTAGATTAGAATGGACTTGTAATATGCATGGTTTGGTTGCATATCAGGCTCAAAAGAGAAAGGAATGGATTTGGATCTATTCACTGCAGAAACAGAACTTGCCGTTCTGTTTCCGCAGTGCACGCGGTTGACAGACTACGGCACGCGGTTGACCGGCGACACAGGGTCAGGTTCTCTGGAACCTGACCAAATTACTGTACACTATTTTTAGTTACAACTGCCGGTCGATCGAGCCTGAGCCGGGTCAACCGAGTACACTGGGAGGAGGTCGACCGGGCTCGCTGTGTAGGGGGTCGACCGGCCAAAGGCTAGGTCGACCGGGCCAACTGTAATTTCCTTCTTGGGAGGATTTTTACCCCATTCTTGGATGGACTTAGGTGGGACTTGGTTAACCCTTTTTGTGGACTCACTTGACTTGTGTAAAGATGTTTTGAACCGACATCTTTCACGGTTAATCTAGTTGTATCGGTTTATAACCTATCTCAATCTTGAACGGTACGGGACAACGGGATACCCCCTTATATCTATGCACGAAGATTGTTTGTTTGGGTATCACGAACCCTATTTCCCTTCGTTGACTGAGTATGGTTGTACGATGCTTCAAGATTAACATTATACTTAGGTTTGGATTGTCTATCGCTTTTGATTCTGAATCATACCGTCTGGTACTATCTACATGTAAAGAACATGTTCATTAGCTTCGTTTGTTTTTCTTTGTTTGTAATTCACATGGAGAACTTAGATGATGGATTTAGGATCCCTTTTATATTTCGTTTGCTAGAGGCAAGATTGAATGCGCTTGGGCCAGGTCCTCTGGTCGAGTCGCCCATGAGCCATTAGAAGATTTGCTTGGAGGCAAGATTGAATGCGCTTGGGCCAGGTCCTCTGGTCGAGTCGCCCATGAGCCATTAGAGAACCTAGCGGCAAGATTGAATGCGCTTGGGCCAGATCGTCTGGCCGAGTCGCCCATGAGCCGAGTAGGCCGTCTGCGGACCGGATTAGTAATGGACACCATTTTCGACCACATCGATGGAATGTCCGGACCAGTTACTTTGATTACCTTGATATTATGTTCGGACCATCTACTTTGTTATTTTGATATTGATTCAGATGCTATTCATTTCATATAATCTTGGTTATCGTTTACTCTCATTCGTACTACATATCTTGATGCTTTATATATATATATATATATATATTGCTTGCCGACCGTTGTGTTGATGATGCTTCTCTTGGTGCATAGGTACCAAGCCCTACTACCTCGCTTAGGAGGAGACGGCAGAGGCGATCCAGACAGATCAGTCTGATGACCTCTTAGACTACAGTACGGACGGCCTTATATAGCCGTATCGACCACGTACACGAGAGCCTTCAATTCTGGATTAGCTTCTATTTTGGTTTCTTTATCATTTTGATTAGGCCTGAGTTTTGGTGTGGCCTAATGTTGTAACTAATACTTTTGTTAACAGTCTCAAACTTGAATTTAGTTAATGTATTCAGTATTTGCTTTTAAACTATACATCTTTAAGATACCACTTGCATTTATGAAGCTTCCGCTTTTTGTAAATTATATTTGAGGAAATGTTTCAACCTCACAGCGGTCTTCGATCCGGATGGGACATGATTGGGGCCAGGTTATGTTTGTGTAATGATGTTAAGAAATTTTTAATTGGCCCTAATTTCACGCATAACCCCGGTTTCACTTTTGGGGGCGTGACACTTGGCTTTGAAAAGTCACCTTGATGTGATTACATCTAATCTGAATGGTGGCCAACCAAATCAGTGGCATATATTGGCCCTTTTTTTTTTTTTGAAAGCATGGTCAGCTCTTTTGGGCTTATAATTCTTATAGAAACATTGATGCACAGAAGAAAGGTTCTTCAATAGAGTTTAAGATTACCGGGTAACTCGCTATAAATTATTTTTTAATTAATACAGGAGGAAAAACTCAACTTGCTATCAGAGGGTATATTATGACATTTTTTTCCACCTAGATTGAAAGCACATATGAACAAAATTACAGTGAGGTACAACCAACCAATGCACCTTACAAATAGAAGGGTTAAGGCCATGGATTGTAGAATAAATGTAAGTCCCCCGGCTGTAGATGTTGAACCTTTTGAACCACTATCATTCATGCCACAACTTCTCTCAAATGCACCTGCAAGAAAACTTCAATATAATTTTTAAAATCCATTTTGATGTAGATAAACAGTTGTTAGATCATCATGATTGGATCAGTCGGCATGCCAAGAAAAATAAATAAATAAATGAATGAATGAATGAATAACTAAATAAATGCAAGAAAAAGCATGGGTTTCTATACATGATAAATACCAAAGCAATAGTAAAGCATTAGAAAAAATATTAAAAAAAACTTTACTGTAAATAAATTCGGTATTTATTTACGAATTAATAAGCCATCAAAGGCCAAAAGAATTATATCCACTGCAGAGGCTGGGGCTTAAACAGAGTTTACAACATCTGTAAAAGAGTGCAGAGAAACCTTAGAAAGGGGTTTGAACATGGAGGATAGCCTGAAAATTTACAGCACCCTACTTGAGAAGTTAAGAGGTTTTTCTAGCCAGCAGATAAGAATCCCCTTCATTAAAGTGACATATGATAGCTTGAATGGAAGGCTAGTAAGAAAGAGATTTTTTTTTTTTTTTTTTTTTTTGAATGGTAAGAAAGAGATTTTTAAAGAAAATGCATTCAACTGAACAACATTACATGTCTGCCATTCTTCTTTTTCTCAACTGAAAAGGGAAGCTTCATATTCAAGTTCCAAAGTGATATTAAAAAAGAAGTCTTAAGTATGTACAGTCTGACTATATTATCTTTGTAAAAAAAAAAAAAAGGAGAGAAAAATATTCAGAACAAGGAACACTTTTTAAGTGAAAATTGAACTCCTAACTACAATATATGTCACAACAGATAGATTTGATAGATAGAGGATTAACACCTATGCCCATCATTTTGATGATATGGATTAAATGAGGACTTGCTCTACCTGTACAAACATAAAAGAACACACAAGTGAACTTTACTTACTGTATCCATTCTTAAATCAGCACATCACTGTATTATTTCTGCATGTGTTAGAGCCATTTGTAAAGGCCACCAAGTCTAAATATTTTGTTTCTCTATATCCTACCATTACTTTGAAGAAAAGTACTGAAATCTTATTGATATTACTACCCGATCATCTCATAGTAACATTCACAAACCAATGGCTTTAACTTTTAAAACACTGATTGTGATTTTAGATCATGTCAACAAAATTAGACCCATTATCCTGACATTGCACAATGTCAAAGTTCAGTGCGGCATTTTCTCAGACACTTTTCTATTCGCATATCCAACGCAAAGTACATATAACAACAAAAGAAAAAAATAAAAATAAAAATAATAATAATAATAATCAAAAGAGGATGAATGTAAAGAAATGTGAAAATCATGGGGAGGATACATAACTCTACAGTCGTATTCTATAGCCTTGGCCATTAAGGACGTGGTTATGTAACGCCCCCAAGCTCTTAAATCTTCAATAAGTTAATTCAGCTCTATATTTGATTGAAAATATAGAGCCTAAACCTAGAAACCCACGTAACTGAGAAGGAAAACAAAAAAACGATTTAGGAGAACACGAATTAAAAAAAAACACCGAATACCTAATATCCGGATCAAAGTATGAGAAAATCCCAAAAATCTTTTTGACTGTTGTGGGGAGGGCTTGGAACAGAAGGACAGTGACTTTTGGAGAGTACAATGGAGAGAGCTGTTGAGAGTTTTCCGTATTATCAATGATGCAAGGAATGAATGAGATGTATGATGAGAAGAGAAACGCTCTTTGGCTGCAATCTGCCTTTAGTAAGAGGAAAGGAATAGGAAATTTGGAATGGGAACGTTCTCGTCGCATTATAATGTATTAAGCTGAAGGGTTTTGGATCTAATTTTGACCATCAATTCTAATTTTGACCGGTAGTTGTAACTCACCGCTTCCAATATGTAACCTCTCATCTCCACTTTCGAGATGTAACCAGTCATTTCATCCACTTCATGTAACCACCTCTTCTTTCCACTTCTCACTTTTCTGCAAGAACTTCATTTCTATCCTTATTATAATCACCAAATCATTGTCATGAGTATTTGAGGATTGATTTTGCGTAATCCAAGTTTTTCTTAATAAATTAGTAAATATACTTTTAAGTTATTGTTGAACATGCTCGTGCTAAGCACCGGTTGTTGTGCTAAGCACGGGTGGAATTAAATGGGCAATTACTTGGTAGGATTAATGGGCTAACGTTCTGGGTTGCATTTGGATATTAAATGGGCACTACTTAGTAGGATTAATGACCCATTAGTTGGTAGGGCCTTGTATTAGGAGGTCACAACATTAAGTATATCATAAGAAATTTGTGGGGAAAAACTCAAAACTGAAAGAATTAGTTGGTTGTTTGCAAGCCTATGATTAGAAATCAACCAGAAAATAGTTGTATCTTTAAATGAAAATTTCAGATATGGTTTCAAAAAACAACAAACATGAAGACATTAGAAAGAAAAACATGGATCCTAAAAAATATGAAATTATAAAGTGAATACTTAGTATAAAGAAAGGAAAAATTAGAAGGCATACATCAGCCGGCTTCAACAATTTTTCAAACACCATTTGAATATATAGTACTATAAAAGATATGCAAATGAACTCATAAATTGAAAAAGTAATGTATCAATCGCTGAACTTCCATACTTGGAATTTGCGGAAGCATTCATTGAAATTCACTGCACTTTGATGTGAAAATGATCAAATGAATATGCCCTATCATTGCAAGACAATTATGTCACTGAAAGTTTATAAAGGAAAAGAAAAGTTCGCCAAAACATTTAGTGATAGAATTATGCTTACACATAGTTCTGTCCTTAAAAGGCAATGCCACCATTGTTTTCAACAGCAAAAAAAAAAAAAAAAACTGCTTTGATCTATAGTCAATATAGTCAATCACATCTTCATGTTGACAAAACAATCTGTCCAGATTAGCTAACATGCTATATATAGGTTTCACTTGATTTAATGTCCAAAATTGAGTATGCATTCAAATATCACTATTGCATGCAACACATACTAACCAACTTCTCTTCAGTCAAATGGTTTGATAAAATAATCCAATCTTCCATGAATTGTAATTGTAATGTATTGTATCATAAATAGGTTAAGAGAAATTAAACTATAGAATGAAACAAGTGTAATAACTTAAGAAAACTTTGCAGCTAAACAATATCTAGACGTAGGCAATCCAAAGAACCAAAGTAAGAAATTTATACATAAGAGCACGGGCATACAGTAAACACCCTTTAATGATATCTGCAATGAGTGACTGTATTTTTAAAAACATTGGTTCACTATTCAGTCCCTTTAAAAAAGAAAAAAGAAAAAAAAAAGATATTGGCCTGGCCCATGAGAACTCCTACTTTGACAAATTCTGTGTTGAAGAAATCAACGATTTGATATGAGTGATAACATGTGCTTTGACTCTGCTGCAGAGTTTATTTCGCTTAGCCGTTTGACCAGACATGCTTAATTTGGGTGATTGTTTCCATTGTCATTCACTTTTAAGTAGAAAATGAATGACATCCACAGAATGCTCCTGATCTTTTCTGCAACTTTCTCTATCTCATTTTCCTACATAAAAGGTAATGACTATGACTGAAAGTAAATATTTTGAATATCTCAATAAGAAAAAAGATATATCATTTAAAATTTGAACTTACATCATCAATCAATGATGAAAACTCATCTTTGTTTGTTTGTAATAGTTGTGCGACTTCATTATCAAATAGTACAACATTTGCAGTGTCCGGGTGATCAGTCAATGTTAGTCGCATGATGTACCTTTGTATTTTAAAAAAAATGCAAACACAGATGCTATAAGTTTATGCAACTCCATTACGTGTTTTTTTTATTCAAAAATATTATTTATCCTATTATAATTTATTAAGTTGAATGGTTTTTTATCTAATTTTGACCATCAATTCTAATTTTGACCGGGAGTTATAACTCATCGCTTCCAATATGTAACCACTCATCTCCACTTTCGAGATGTAACCAGTCATTTCATCCACTTCATGTAACCACCTCTTCTTCCCACTTCTCACTTTTCAGCAAGAACTTCATTTCTATCCTTATTATAATCACCAAATCATTGTCATGAGTATTTGAAGATTGATTTTGCATAATCCGAGTTTTTCTTAATAAATCAGTAAATATACTTTTCAGTTATTGTTGAACATGCTCGTGCTAAGCACGGGTTGTTGTGCTAGTTAATATTGTAGAAATACCTCGGATAAGTTTCAGTGCTTGAGAGGTTGCAAGCTGGGCAATAATTATTTTCCTTCGTTTCCTGGGTCTTCTTTCCACATTTGATACATGCTAAGTACCATATTTTTTTATCAAGCTGAGATCTGGAAATGGTTGTGTAACGCTCCACCCATATCCATGCATGATATTGTCCGCTTTGGCCCACTGGCCTCACGGTTTTGCTTCTGATGGGCCTCAACCCATCAAAGGCTTCATGCAAGGTAAGGGTGTAAGCTCTACATATAACCCCATTCACTTTCCTCTTTATAGTCGATGTGGGACTCTGGGGCGTCACAATCCACCCCCCTTAAGGCTGCACGTCCCTGTGCAGTAGCCTGCCAGTCTCGGTAGCCTGCCAGCCCTCTTGGCCCGCCCACATGGAGACCCGTCCACTTACACCAGACCTCGACAGGGGACCCACACTCGAACTAGTCGAGAGTCGGCTCTGATACCATTTGTAACGCCCCACCCCTACACGCATGCATGATATTGTCCGCTTTGGCCCACGGGCCTCACGGTTTTGCTTCTGATGGGCTTCAACCCATCAAAAGGGGGGTGGATTATGACGCCCCGGAGTCCCACATCGACTATAGAGAGGAAAGTGAATGTGACGATATGTAGACCTTACACCCTTACCTTGCATGAGGCCTTTTGATGGGTTGAGGCCCATCAGAAGCAAAACCGTGAGGCCCGTAGGCCAAAGCGGACAATATCATGCATGCGTGTAGGGGTGGGGCGTTACAAAATGGTATCAGAGCCGACTCTGGACTAGTTCGAGTGTGGGTCCCCTGCCGTGGGCGGGTTTCCATGTGGGCGGGCCAAGAGGGCTGGTAGGCTACAGAGACTGGCAGGCTACTGCACAGGGACATGCAGCCTTAAGGGGGGTGGATTATGACTCCCCGGAGCCCCACATCTACTATAGAGAGGAAAGTGAATGGGGTTATATGTAGAGCTTACACCCTTAACTTGCATGAGGCCTTTTGATGGGTTGAAGCCCATCAGAAGCAAAACCGTGAGGCCCGTGGGCCAAAGCGGACAATATCATGCATGGGTATGGGTGGGGCATTACAAATGGTATCAGAGCCGACTCTCGATTAGTTCGAGTGTGGGTCCTCTGCCGTGATCTGGTGTAAGTGGGCGGGTCTCCATGTGGGCTGGCCAAGAGGGCTGGCAGGCTACCGAGACTGGCAGGCTACTGCACAGGGACGTGCCGCCTTAAGGGGGGTGGATTGTGACGCCCCGGAGTCCCACATCGACTATAGAGAGGAAAGTGAATGGGGTTATATGTAGAGCTTACACGCTTACCTTGCATGAGGCCTTTTGATGGGTTGAGGCCCATCAGAAGCAAAACCTTGAGGCCCGTAGGCCAAAGCGGACAATATCATACATGCGTGTAGGGGTGGGGCGATCACAATTCTATTCAAATTACATTGAAGAAGATATATGCTATTGCACCTTACTGATGTGGTTGAATCTGGCCTAAAAGATTTCCTGTCACGCCCCCGGACCGAGGCCCTGATAATCAAGTCCTTAATCCGGAGAATGTGGCGCGACGGGCCAGAAAATTCCTCCAGCACGCGCTAATTATTTTCCCATAGGATTCCTTGGTAAGGATTCCAAACGATCCATCACAACCAATAAATCAATTTCACATCAAACGATAATATGCGGAAGCATGTAGCAAAATAAAATCACATATAACATAAGAGAAGTGCACAAGTATAGTATCAAAAAAGAGAAATATATACGTAAGAGCGTAGCCCAAAGTTAAGATTAAAGTTGTGAGATCAAAAGTAATTTAAGTTATACATCCCAACAAAGCCAACAGAGGCCATAGACAAAGTTCCCAAAATAACAGTCATTCCCCAAAAGATGTTATCGAAGCTTTAGTCCCAACATGATGTCTACATGACATCATTTGGCTGCTGTAAGGTCTGTGACCTTACTGGGTCAGTTTGGGCCCAATATCCGACCTGACCCGTTTAAATGCATATTTATTTTAATTAATTGTATTTTAGATATTTAAGTGGGTTTAGATTTTGAGCGAGTTTCTTTTAGTATTAGAATAGTATCTGCGAAGTTTCGTGCGATTCGGAGTTCGTTTGGTCATAGTAGGGGGGGTAGTTTGCAATTTAGGGAAAATTGAGTGTTTTCTGAAATATTCCAAACGCCGTGATTTTTGGGTTCGTTGGAAAGATCTCGTCGAATAGATCAGTTTTGCCTCTTGACTCGTCGCGATCCGATGATCAGAAGACCTTCAAGTGGCCCATTCTTTACCGGGCCCACTTAAGGGGTAATTAAGTCTTTTCCCCTCCCTCTTCTTCTTAATCGATGCCAAACCCTAATCTCTTATTCTATTCTCTGCAACGAAGAACAAAAGGCAGCCAGTTTCTTCTTCTTCCTTCCTCAAGCCAGAACTTCACCCAAGAAAGCTTCTTTCGAAGATCTGATCCGGTAGATCTCAATCTCTTCCTCCCCTCTTTATTCCGGTACAACTTTCAGTAAGCTTCCTCTCTATTTCATATTTTCTTTAATCTTCCTTTTGGTTAGATTTAGGTTAGATCTGAATTATTTTCTTTCCATTGTTATTCCTGGTATGTTAGGTTTCGTTCTGTCGGGTTAGATTTGTGATTTGGGGGTAGAAAGGCTTCTCCTCGAAAGTCACCCATTTCTGATATTTCTTCCGGTTGAGGCAAGTAGATTCGCAATTACATATTAAACATGCTTGTTGTTATATTTGACTGTTGTTACACATTCTGTAGATTAACCCTTTTAATTCCAAGCATGTTCCTGTTTAATTTGAGAAATGTATATTAGGTTAGAATCTTGTAATTGAATGGAATTGGTAAAAATTGGGGGTAATAGAATGCATGGTGTGGAATGAGGTTGGAATGGATTTTTGGAGAGAGCAGGAGGCTCTTCTGATGTAGAAATGGCCTCGGGAAATGTCTGAAAAGAGAAGGAGACAGATTGGACTCGGAACAGTTCAGAAAAACCCTCTGAACTCGCGTTTCCCGTGCAGGCCGGTCGACCGCGGCTTTGGCCGGTCGACCGAGCCCCTTCAGCCGGTCGACCGGGGACACTACCCGTGAGCTGGAAAAGGCTCCGGTTAGAAAACCAGAGAGCTGGTTTCGCAGGCTTCTGTAAGTTGACCAGGCCCACCTGGCCGGTCGACCGAGCCCTTTGGCCGGTCGACCGCGTCTGTGCAGCCGGTCGACCGAGCCCTTTGGCCGGTCGACTGCGTCTGTGCAGCAGGTCGACCGAGGACACCTTGTTGGTCAACCGCGGGCTACCCTAATGGAACTAAACATGCATTGTTTCTTTTGGATGGAAACTAAACTCAGATTTGGGCCTTAGATGTTGGAAACCATAAACCTAATATCACTTGACCATAAATGAGAATTAAATCGAATCACGTTGCTTGGTGTGAATTCGATGGTTGTCTAGGTATTCGGGTATTACGTGTATTGTAACCGATTGCATATGGAAACTGAAGCGACCAATGCCTTACATTATTGTACACCAAGGGATTTCCCTCGTAGCATTGTCGATCCGAATTCCATATGTACTCTGTTAGGATATGTTGGATACAGGGATGACAACATGTTACCTAGGAATGGATTGTAACTTCTCTTTGATTCATGAATCGTATCCGTTGTAAATTTACCTTGTACACTCTTGGCATAAAATACCTAATTAAAGGTGAAACATAGATTCTTATAGAATTAGGACTTGGACCTGACTTAGAATGTATCGTAGGAACCTTGTCTTGTATGATAAACTTGACTGGCTAGAAATGAAAGGGGGTTATCACGTGATGGAAATCTTGTATTGTTTTGATGAGATAACCCCAGGATCTTGTCTTGTACTTGGAATTAGCCAGACTTGCTTGTCTTGTTTATCCTCGTGTCAGAACCACTTTAGGATTTGTTTGCATATCATGGCCATCTGCAGTATGGGGTTTAAAATGACGAACCGGTTACTCGGTTGTCGGGGATGGGCAGTCGGCGTAGGACGGCGTCCATGGCGTAGAATAGCTGGGAGCGGGCATTGGACCGTGCTGCTATTCCCAGGACCGGGAGCTAGGATCCTACTGGAGCCGGACTTTGGTATCAGTAGTCTTGTACTTGTACGGACTTGTATGGATTGTTACTGGTACCCCGGGAGGTGGCATAGGACATCCTCGGAGTCTCCCTCTTGTCTTGTTCTTGTTTTGCATTGCATGGATAGTGGTTATTGTTAGATGATTGTTAGGAATTCTTGCTATTGACTCCACTTATACATATTCTCGCTTTATGCCTAGACTTGCTATCATTGTATTCTCATGATGATTACCTGTTATTATTCTGTATTTGATACATGTCATATTTAATATGTTTTGCTTATCTATTACTCAACATGTTGTTGACTTTGTTTCCTTGGTGTGCAGACACATCAGGTGATGCCTACCTCTACGAGGAGCAGGCAGGTGAGGAGATCCCAGAGGATCTCCAACCAGTCGAGGAGGCACAGGAGTGGCGTGCCGATGACGTAGAGTAGCGTCATCATTGCCCGGCACAGGAGAGAGTCACGGGGAATTAATCTTAGATTCTTTATTCTTTATTTTCCCTCGTTGGAGCTTTTTAAACTCATTGATTTGATTCCTTTTATTGGCCTTAGTTATTTGGGATGGCCAATGTAATAATTAACTTGATTCTAGATGTTTTTTCTCTTTCTGTCAACTTTAATTATATATTGATGAGATATTATCCTTTGTTCAGATTACCATGTGTATAGAGTTTTATGAACTCAGTATTTAATGAATTGAAAAGAGGCATGAAATGTATAATCTTCACCGCGGACTACGATCCGTGGGCCCAGAGGACAAAATTTTTAATTAGTCCTAAAAATTCACTCTCCGGATCCGGTTATTTCTTTAATCGGGTTCGGGGGACGTGACAGCTGCCACTCATGCTCCACCTGAGGCCCTACTGCCTCCTGTGCGCACTTCGCCTCAAAGGTTATGGGTCCGACATCTGACACCAAACAAAAGAGTATCAGACACGACGGTCTGGCAGGTGAATAATACAGATAAGATATGCAAAGTTTATAAATATCATGTTTAAAATCATAAAATGCAATTGAAAGGAAACACGTGTAAAGAGTAAATCAAATGAACTAGTTCTGTACAAATAAAGAAATATTTCTAAGTAACTGACAAATAATCAAAATATTGGCAACCCACATTTAGCTAAATTCTCCTATTACCGAAGTGATAAGAGCACACAGATAGAAACCGTCGCCATATAAAATGGCCGGAACAAACAGACAGAAATCGTTGCCACTACTCGTGGAACCAGAAAATAGAACCGTTGCCATGGCCAGAGCAAACAAACAGAATCCAAACTGCAGTTGGCAAATAATTTTAAAGATCCCAAGCCGGGTGATCAACCCAACTAGGTGACCAAGCTTAGTGGTGCCGTTCAAAACCAAAACTTGAATCGATACAATTCGACTAATAATATTACATTTCCAAAATCGATAAAAAAGGAACTACTCCAAACAAATATATATACTGAAAAATTCAGACGGGTCAGATGAGTAGCTTTATCGATAATTTCAAACGTAACAAACGAATAACTTTTGTTTCAAAACGAATCATAAGAGAAATATATGATAAATTCACTAATATGGAATGAGATGATACATAGTGGTTGCTTGATCTCCTGAGAGTTTTCTCATTGTGCACTTAATGTCACAGCATTGGTTATGAAATATAGTTTGGTGCCTCTGAAGATCTCCAATGTTTGAGACACAAGGTGCATAGTGAGACTTACCTACCTTTGGTTACCAGCAGGGCACAGGAAAAATACCCTGCACTATGCCCAGGTTCGCTCAAGCGGACCCTCCCAGAACTTCCTTCGCTCGAGCCACCAGAACGTTCGCTCGAGCGGACGAGCTTCTGCTTCAAATTTCGTCAGACAGTATCAGGTTCGCTCGAGCGGATATATGCTCGCTCGAGCGAGACATTCCAGAAACTCATTCGCTCGGGCTGACACACAGTTCGCTCGAGCGGACATGTTTCTGTAATGCTTTTCGTCAGACGGTGGCCTGTTCGCTCGAGTGACCACCAGGTTCGCTCGAGCGAATAGCTCACTGGCTGTTTCGCCTAGTGCAGAAATTTTGCATTTCTGAAGCTCTCTCTCTTCCTTCCATATACACCTTTCCTATACCATTCCAAACATCTCCTTCCAGCCAAATTACCTCCATTCAACCACCATATCATCATTCATTCCAATTCCAAACTATATACTTTATACATCAGAATTTTCAAAGTTCATCATAAATAGTAATGTAGGAATTCAAAGGTTTAGAATTTCATGCATTTAAGAGCTGATTATTCACTTGCCTCAGGTCCAAAAAGGGTCTTAAAACACTTTAATAACTCCTTGCTCAGCTCAAACTAAACCTACACCAAAAACCCCATGGAAAAACCACTAAAATTCACAAAAATCTGGAAAACAAAAGAGTTCTTCATGAAAACCCTTGCATGCATGAAAGAGGGGTACTAAATGTTCCATTAAAAATCAAAAATTCGAAATGGAAGCCATTGCTAACCTTTAGGAGTCCTAACCAAGAAGATGGGCTTGAAAAATAGAGTAACCAAAACAGTGTCTTTGTGAAGCTCAAGAAATGGGGAAGATGAGGGTGAAATCAGAATTTCAGTTGGGGCTTGATTTCATGGACATGCAGATGAGAGAAGGAGGGAGAGAAAGAGTCTTCATCAGGTTGTTGCAGGAAAAATGAATGAAGAGAAGCGAAGAGAACCCAACGTGGGTTTGGCTTAAGTCAAATGGGTTGTGGGTCCCAATGTCCATGAAAACTTCATATGGCTGGATCTATCATTTGTGGGTCCCGAATGAAGTTGACGAATAAGAGAAAAATGATCGTTGAAAAATCTAGTTTTAAAAAAGCATATTTTTCCCATGATTTTCAAATTTCAAAATTAATGCATAGACTTGTGTGTGAAAAGACTGATTTGCCCTTTTTTCTTGAAAAACGTGATTTCTGGACTTCGAATGCAAACGAAATAAACATGAAAGTTGCTGGGACCAAAATAACAAGTTCAAAGATATCGAAATCCACATTTTTTTAAAAATCAAATAAATCCAATAAATCAAATTCTCACACTAACACACGTCACATGGGCCACCCCAGGCCCGGTCAAACCAAACACAACGCTCTCAAAATTCCCCAAAGCTATTCAAAATTCTAATCTAACTAGAAACTCAAGCTAATCGTCCTCTAATCCCGCTTAGTGACTAATCACAGTTAAAATAATAGTAAATTGTACTAAACCTGGGTCGGGGCCTGACATTTCCACTCTGCAATTGTTGCCCTCTTATCATTTGAATCTGTTGTAAGTGTCACAGAGTGAAGTTCTTTGTTGTCAGCATACTTATAAATAAAGAAATTGATAACAAAATTTAGGAAGTTTTAAGAAATGATTTATGTGAAGTGAATGGAATGATAGAGAAATAGAATTTAATAAACTACCATGTTCGAAGATGCTTAGATTCGTCAATTTCCGAGTCGAATATTAACATTGTTGAATAAGATGACGATAGGTACAAATTTCCTTAATTTTGGAATACATTGTTAGATGTTGTAAATGAATTCAGACTGAATGATAAAAATTAAAATGTAAATTAGTTACCATTAAATTCATGAACAAACATTGAAGTGGCAATAAGGTCCTTTTCAATAGTTGCCGAGCCCGATAGTTGTTCTTTATAAAATGATATAATTTCTCCTCACAGTGTCATTAGAATGCTTTTAGCCCTATTTATTTATAAAATATTAGGTGTTAGAAGTTTTTCATTTCAAATTATATGCTTATTTTCTAAGTTAATGCAAGAAAATGTTAAGAATATGTACCTCGCATCAAGAATGGTGACATCCAGTTTCTGAGTCATCGTACTGTCCCTTTTTCGTATTGTAGAGACTCCACTGACATTAACCACTATGTCGATGGCATCTACTCAATTATGTGTAAACAATGATATTAGGAGGAATTTTTCTTTACATTATTATATATATATGCATAATATCGTATAGATGTAGGTGATATTTTCTCTGTTGAGGAGAAACTAAATGGAAATAATTTTTCAATGCGTACCTATCAATTGTTCGATTTTGTTAACTAATTGTGGCAACTGATCAAAGTTTTTAAAATGAAATCGGTCTGATGGTATGTCATTTCAATTTTCAATTATCTCTTCTACCCTCGAATCTTGCCTAAGGCACAATTGGAAGTCACCAGGCACAATTCTATATGTCTTTGAAGCGTCCACGACCTTCACTTGTTTGATGTAGAATGTTGTGACTTCCCTCAAGTTTTTGCCAAATGATTTTATCTCATTATCTTGAAGCGTTAACAACATCTGAGCACTCTGTAAAGAAGTGAGACCAATATATATAAATTAGCACAAATAACAAGTTATTAATCTAAATATGTTCTAGAGTTTAATTATTTATCATTCAAGAAGCAAACCCTCTTGTCAATCAACAACACCTTTAGAATTTTTTTTTGGTTTGAAGATCTTTGAACTTCAAACTGATGCCAAATTCGACAAACTCTCGCCTTAATATTCCAGTGAATCCTAAAAGGATTTAGCTTGTCAAATGTTTGGTATTCTGGATGCTACATCTTGTTATGAACTGTATGTATAAAGTAAAAAAAAAAAATGTAAGTAATATTGGTTAACATAATAATTATTATTGGCATATAAAGAGAAAATTAAAATTGAAAGTAAATAATAAAAATGTATATAGCAATCTTAGACTCATGGCATTGTAAAGCAATACCGGTCATTATTGAGGACTTTGTCCAGCACTTCCTTGTATACAACATTTTTAGTATATCATTTGGGCTCATTTTCTTTATTTAATGACAGAATCTTTAACCCTAACCTCGATGTAACTCTTGAGATTTCAACATATAATTGTCCATGTGTAAATACTTGCCTGGAAAGGTACAAACCAACCTTTGATAAGTTTTGACTTTGGCTTTTGTTGATTGTTAATGCGAATGCAACATGCACTGGAAATTGCCTCCTCTTGAATGTGAAAGGCCACCCAGTATCTGTTGGTGACATTACTATTTTTGGGAAGTAAACTCTCTCCCCTATTCTGCTGCCTGTTATAATTTCAACTTCAATAACTCTTTGCCTAGTTTGCCTAACAATTATACTTGTTCCATTACACAAGCCAATTGATTGGTTGAGATTTCTCAGAAGTATTATTGGTAACCCCACCTTTAGTTTTAAAGAGTGATTTGGAAGTCCACTAAACTTCAATGAATTGAGAAATTAAGGCGTCTATAAAGCATTTTGGTCAGCATCTTTGATATCTGAGATGGTGTCTGTACTTAGATACACCCTTTTATCTTTGTCAATTTTGCTCATAATGATTTCATTTATCTTGTCAACATCATCATTTGTTGGGGCGAGAATTGCTCTTTCTTGATGGTAAGTATATTCAACACTTTGATCAAAGAAATGACTATATAAATTTTGTACCAGCCTCTTTACATCTTCATTCTCACCATTTTCGTTTTTCAACATCAAGTCTTCTGGTATCTTAACCCAGTTGAGTTCTCCATCATTGGATATTGAATATGAATTAGCAATTCCATTACCAATGCTTAATACCCAACTTGCAAATTCAACATAGTTATCATTTGTCACACTATTGTTTGATGATCGTTGCAGGGGTATATTGATAGTTAAGTTAAACACACGGTAATGTTTCCATACTTTTGCATTTATCAGTGATGCATCAACTATTTGTTCTCTTATTCCCTTGTAAACCACTAGTAATATTTGTCTGAAATCACCACCCAAAGCCACCGTTAAGCCACCGAATATTTTATTATCGGTATAATCATAAACAGAACTCAATATATCTTTGAGCATTCTATCTAAGGCATCAAATGCATGCCTGTGGGTCATCGATGCTTCATCCCATATGATGAGATCGGTTTTTTGCAATAATTTTTCTAGATCTGAGCGTTTGTTGATTGAGCAACAGGAGTACTCATGAGGCTGTAATGGTATTTTGAATCTGGAATGTGCGGTTCTTCCACCCGTCAATAGAAGTGATGCTATGCCTGAAGATGCTATAGCAAGACAAATTTTTCTATCACTCGGCAATTTACATATTATTGTTTTCCACAAAAAAGTTTTTCCTGTACCACCACTGTCATTGACAAAATATAACCCTCCTTTTTTATTGTATGATGCTCTTATGATCTCATCAAATATAATCTTCTGTTCTTCATTTAGAGAAGCATGCATTTCCTCGAATTCATTCTCTAAAGACTCAACATCATAAGATAGCTCATCTCTTAGAAATCTATTTGCAATTGAATCTGATATATTCTCATTATTGAAAGGTATTGTGAGAAATTTCGACAATGAGTGCCCGTTTTTTGCTAGGATTGATTCAATTACAGCTAGAGCAAGATTTTTCAACTCATTTTCCGAAAGATGTAATTGATTATCTCTAGTCTCTCTTCTAAATCTGCTATGTAAGTCATCTGAAAGTGATGGCCAATGCTTTCTCCAGAGATCATTAGGATCCTTTACCTCACAAAATAATAACATCTCGCAAAACATGTTGGCAGTCTATTTCATGTTGCCCAACCTAAAGCTTCCATCAGGGCATTATCCTATTCAGCATAATCATCCAACAAACCCAAAACATCACATGCTTCTTTGTATGTGTCATGTATCCTTTTATTCACCTTCCTTAGATCTTCGTAGCAAGTGGGCCCTTTTATGATGTGCAACATCATTCTTAAGTAATATCTTTCACCTGATAATGGATGTGAATAATATAGCCTCCCTATTGATTTACCTCTTTGTCTTTCTTTCCATAACTTGGTGCATTCATCCCAAGTCCACTTTGATGGAAAATCAGCATATGTCAATTCTCTAGCAGATGGATGCCTTCTATTTGCCTCAAACCATTCTGTAAACATTGTTTTCTGAGTAAGAGGATTGTTGATGATTGAGCACAAGTTGTTGTCGTCTCTAAAGACAACTGTTTGTTGATCATTTAAGTGAAAATTTAATCTTTCGACTGATGGATGTCTATCATGTGTTTTGAAATCAAATATCCTCCTGCAAGATACCGGCGCAGAGATGTATCTGCAATCCATATACGGCTTAATCTCATCTACAACATGGTGTTCTCCTCTTCCCGATAAGCATGGCCTTTGTGAATTACTCTCGATCACCATTGTGGCTCGGTCCTCACCCTTATGGATAGATTTGTACAAATACTTCACCACTCTTATACGATTGCATATTTCAACATTGATATGTGTATTAAATTTTCTAAGAAGAGATAGATTATAAGGAACAATCCAATGATTATCAACAGTAGTATTGCCAATTTGAATTGTTCTTCCATTTTTTCTTCTTCTATAAGTTGGATAGCCATCTGCATTGATCATCGTGCTTGGAGTAAAAGGTTTTGGATAATGCTTTATGCACTTTCCATTGACCATACAAACACATCTTAGATTTAGAAACCCGTACGGGCCATGTATCATGCACCTTTTCACAGATCATATGCTTTCGGTTCATTTTCAAGATCCTGTATCTCAGCACATATGATATCATCAACATCATTCGGGGTCATTGGCTTATAGTTCTCATCAAGCGTATGAAGTATATGTGCATGTGGCAATCCCCTTTTTTGAAATTCGATTGTATACATATCTGCAATGGGCAAAGCATAAATATAATGCATTATATTTTCTTTTAATGTTTGCAAAGGTAATATAAAATTATAATGAATTGTGGACTTTGTTTATAGGTACCTGCGATGACTATACCGAATTGCATTTTTTTTCGCAGGTCATGAATCAATTCCTTTAATTTCAACCTAAAAACCATTGCAACAATATCTGGACGATCTTCGGCCCTTTGACCAGGAATTTTAGTAAGCATGTCTTGTATTTCCTTCCAACATGGATTACAGGTAAAAGTGATAAACAAATCCGGAGGTTCGGCCCATCTACATATGGCCATCGCATCTTGATATTGCTGGACCATATATCGGGGTCCTCCAGTGTAAGGTAATGGTAATATGAATCTATGACCAACTAAAGATGCATCATTATCACCTTCAATTGCTGCATCTTGCAATCCGCGGTAAAGATCTGAGCGAAGTTTGCTTTGATTACGATGTAACCACGAAAGTCGGTTGTATTCAATGCAAGCATATACATCTACAGTATATTAATGCAGCAATCTCCCTCCAAGCAACAATGTCTTTGACTATGAGTTTCGCTGTTGTAATCTAAAGAAATAATATTCTTTGATGGAGACATACGTTTGTTTGGCTCGGGCACTTGAGCTTTTCATATTGTGTGGAATATTAATTCTCCATCCATCTTCTCCATAAGGAAATAGTAGTGGATATTGCAGTGCCATATAGCTAGGATGCGTTTCATTGATTCTTTGCAATTGTCCACCGGTAGTAAATAAGACTATGTCACGATGAGACCCTTGTACTGATCCTCGTCCAACCAGTAGAGCTGCAACTTCATTTGCAGTTGGTCAATTGTATTGCCTTCCATATGAAAATCTTGTATCTAAGATTCTCATAGTCAAGTCCGGTGGACGTGTAGAACCATATAAATTGCGTACTCTTCGATTTGAGCATATGGATTGAATTGATAAACCATTGCTTGTAATTCTCTAAGTATGTCTTCATCTATACCTCTAGAACTTCTCGATCTATCCATAATGGCAATTCTATTTTGTGATTCATGCTCTGTGTCATAGATATATAACTGACAGAACTTGGGTTGTTGTCCTTCTTTCGGTAGTAGTGATCCAATTAAATGGTGGCATTGTCCATGAATTCGAAAAGTGTAAGGTCCTCCTCCTTCTCTTAGAAGTCCATAATCTATATTTGCCCCTATTGAAGTAAAGGATAACAATGAGTTATAAGCCCTTATTGGTTTTTTGAAATCAACACTACGATTATCACCATCACACTGTAACAAATGAACTAAAGGAGGTGGTGCATTAGCTAATAGGGGCAATGTTACGGCTCCATCTTGACAACATTGGTAGAAGATATTATATCCATTTCTTTTTCCTTGGCTAGACCTTTCTTCTTGCCATATAATTGCTCCACATCTTTGACATTCATTTGTAGGAAGACCTAGGTCATGTCGCCTATTGAAACTACCTACTGGTAATATAATATATTGTAAGAAAACTATTGGCACATGTTTTCTAATTATTATACTGTTAAATATAGAAAAAGCCAAGCAAGTTTAGATTGAGCATACTTGGCATTTGTCTGCTGTTATGCGTAGATCTTCTGTCATTACTCACAACAATGCATTCATGAACTTGCACATCAATTAAATTGTTTTCAACTAACATGCCATTATACATCGCTGTCAATTCACCAGTGGCAGTTGATCGATGGCTAAGAATGCCAATGTTATTGGTACCTATTGTTTTTTCCAACAAAAAATCATCATGACTTTAAAATTGTATTCATCCTATACTTTAAGATTAGTTGGATACTAAATGTTTTCGGTTGTGATTGTGCATACTTGATCTATTCTCGATGCGTTGCATTGACCTTATGCTACCAATTGCATTTGATCCATCTTGTACTTGAACATCTATTAAATTGTTGCCGAGTAATGTATCAACAGTCGAATTTGAGAAATTAAGAATGCCATTGTTGTTGAGTCGCATGACATCGATCTGCACATCTACTAATCTCTCATTATTTTCCGTGTCAGCTCCACACCTGATACTGTCAATGTGTAGTTCGCTCGTCACATTGGATGGTGCCTGAAATGTAGATATCCTAATCGTTGTTTCATCTGCGCAATTTTTATATTGTTAAATTTTATTTTCACAACAAATATTTGGAAATGAACTACTTTTAATTTATTAACCATTTTTAGTTATTTACTAAAAGCTTACTTCCTTGCTCATGCGCATCAGTTAATTCGTGCAATCGCCTATGTCTTTTGTTACCTTTTGTCATATTTGAATCATCTGTTTTATGGAGTGTTGCCACATTTGATCTAGAATGGATTAAAAAGTAAGAGAAAAGCATGTATCAAGTAAGAAGTACTGAAATGATATTATCAATAATAAATACAATAAAATGAGCAAATAATTTAATGGAATATAGTGAGAAGAAAACGCATATTAACATTTCAAAACTATGGAAATGCTTGCAAACGGGGACATGAAGCAATGTTAGGCATATGACATCTTTTTTAACATGTTGACTTAATTGAGATGGAGCAAAATATCAAAGATCAAGACATCCAGGCAAGAAACTTTTGTTAACATGTTTAACATAAAAGTTAATCAAATGCGGCTGGGAAATGAATTTTTTGATTTTTATATAATTTGATATTCTTTTATGACTCAATAAAATATATCCCTTCTTTGCATGCAAATTTCATTTCAAATAACTTAATTAGCAAGTTAATGATTTATAAATGGTAAGGTTTTGAGCACAGGTTTTAAATATTCATGGGAGTAGTTTATGCCATTGTAAATGGAAGAAAGATATTGCAGCAAGCTATATATGAATATCAAAGAAATAGAAGACAGTGTAGGGGTAGGATCTATGTAACATATATATAGAGAAATAACCCAAATCAATTAAGTCCAATGGTCATTTCATATGATAAAAATTATAGCGGCAAGGTTCATCGATTATACAAAAAACAGACTTACATGCTCACCATAAGATCATATAAAGAGTCATATAATTTATTTATTGACCAAAATGACCTCTCCCTCATCTTTGATATTTGAACTAAAAATAAATAAATGAAACTTAATCTATATATAAATTAAATTAGCATATGTGATCAATGTATAAATAAAAAAGAAAAAAAGGCAAGAAATTGTATTTATGTCTTTATTGATGTAAATGATACTTCTCATATATATATATATATATATAGAGAGAGAGAGAGAGAGAGAAATGTCACAAACTAATTAAGTCCAATGGTCATTTGATATGATAAAAAATTATAGTGGCAAGGTTCATTGATTATACAAAAAAACATACTTATATGCTCACCATAAGATAACATAAAGAGTCATATAAATAATTTGTTGACCAAAATGACCTCTCCCTCATCTTTGATATTTAAACTAAAAATAAATAAATGAAACTTAATCTGTATATAAATTAAATTAGCATATGTGATCATTGTATAAATACAAAAGTAAAAAGGCAAGAAACCGTAATTATGTCTATATTGATGTAAATGTTAAAACCTAGTTCATTAATAGGAAGTTATCTAGCCAAGGAAAACAAATATAATACAGACGCTACAATAATTTATTCATATAATAGATAGCCCAAACACATGTTAAGAAGATGTCTACATAACCCAAGGAATATGTCAAACTTTCATATGAACACTGGACATAAAGATAAACGGCAGAATCCCTTCCATTCCATCTCCTTGATGGTAATGTTGGGTTTATTGGGTTTAGTAGGCAGAGTAACAGAGTTTATGTGCATCACGATACTTTCCAGTTGTAGTCATGATACAGATTTGAAATGACTATCACATACGCTATATTATTTTGTTTGAAAACCTAATGCACAATGGTTACTGCTATAGTCACCTGAATGGATATATATGTTGATCATTTCTAGTTCTTCATTTCTAGTTCTATATATGGGACTCTTCATTAAAGATACATCTATAAGATTTAAGATAAATTAGATATGAAGAAATCCTAATCACCTAGGACATCTAATTTAAATAAATAAATAAATAAACCAACCAATTTCCAAAGTCAAGATTTCCTAGATTTCATCTACCTCAACTGAATACCGTGTTACGGTTGAAACAAAGGTAAGGCTAATTACATGGCTTAGATAGGTTGATATTATGTGGATGGACTCAAGTTAAAACCTAACAAAGGTTGAAACAAAGTGAGGATTGATTTAGCTCGGTCTCCAAAAAATATTCATGGAACTTGTGGGAGATGGGAAGAGACACCTTGGATGAGACCATATATCAAATTTGGGTCAATCTCATGCCTCTAACCCCTTCATCCGTAGCCCACAATGGTTCGGATGTGTTATAAAGTAAACCCTACTAATGCACATGAATATTTCCCTAGATGGATATATATATATATATAGTTCGGCATTTTGATCCAATCGCTTATTATGAAGAATTCAGCACATAGTCTGAGGACATATATTGAAAGAATCCAAGTTGTGTAACATAACATTGGTGTAAACTACGAAGAAATACCTCTTTCTTAAGAATGACAGATGTGGAAGATGCCTTGGGACTGCCCAGTGATTTGGGTAGCGTTGCAGCAGAAAAGAAATGCAAACACACCATCGGAACTTGCCTGTAGAGATGATAGGTATAGACCTGTTGTGATGGAAATGAATACAAAGATCTTCAAATAAGAGATATAGATAGAAGAAGTGAAGATTTGTGAAAGAGGAGAAAGTTATGAAAGAGAGGAGACCAACATGCATAAAAGAAACCTGTTTCTATCAATTGCATATGCAAAAGTAAAGTACATTTTTAAATTTGTGAGAAATTTGAAGAAGAAAATTGAAAAAACTCATTTATGCCAAGCATGATTTAAATTTATCATCATTTCTCCCTGTATGCTCTAATCAATTAAGATAATTCTAAGTTTGAGGGAAATAGACGAAGTTTTGGAGGGCCAAAACAGAGACTTTACAGAAGACCTGACCAGTAAAAACACAGAATCGAAGAATGAATCATTGTGCTATAAAATAAATAAAAACTGAATAACTATTCAGTCCGTTCTAATTGTATGAGTTCAGAGCCTTTGTGGCTTTACACCATTGGGGAAGGATTGAGCTAAAGGAAGTCAAAAGCCTCACAAAGCCAGATATGTTTTAATCAAGATACTCAATTGAAGGTCTTTGCCTTCGAGCTTATATGATAGAAAGTAATCATAATCAAAGCACCAGACACCATGAAAGCAGGGAATAAAAAGAGAAACTCTTTCGTAAATCCTAAGAGGAGAAACATAGAACCTTAACCAAGAAAGTGAAAAAGAAAACCCCTAATGAAGCCAGCTATGCAGCCCAACTAAAAAAAGGAAGCCCGTCACAGTAAAGATACCACATCAGACAACATCCAATTTAGGAGTAAAATACACCAGTCTTTTGAACATATAACTATAATAGTAACATCCTTAGAAAATTTTCTCTGGCTCCTTTTCTTCTCATTCATTTTCATAAGGTAATGGGCGTGAGGTGATAGCAGATTTTTAGATGGCAAGCTACAGAATTGTTTATACAACATTCACATTCATTTCCATATACCGGAGTATCAAAGGATAAGAAACAGATATTCTATATATATATATATTTATCGAAATTTAATGGGTGACCAAACTATTGTCCAATTCTAAGATTTTAATAAAATAGAAATAGAAAAAAAAAATCAAACCACAAGTCTACATGAAGTACAACAAAAGAAATTTTTAAAGAAAACTAAATTCCAAAAATAGAAAGAAATCAAAGAGAAACATTGAAATGCATCAAACTCCGATTGACAAAAAATATTTATTTGAGGCACTTAACCAAATTGGTTATATTATGTGTTGAATTTAGGTACTCAAGTTGCTGTGCATGGGAGGTTACTTAAGCTACTCTGAGGAAGAAGGATGCTAAAGCTTAATTTTAAATGCCCAAAATATTCATTTTCATCATTTTTGTTGTTACTATGTGTAACGCCCCACCCATACCCATGCATGATATTGTCCGCTTTGGCTCACGGGCCTCACGGTTTTTCTTCTGATGGGTCTCAACCCATCAAAAAGCCTCATGCAAGGTAAGGGTGTAAGCTCTACATATGACCCCATTCACTTTCCTCTCCCTGTGCAGTAGCCTGCCAGCCCTCTTGGCCCGCCCACATGGAGACCCGCCCACTTGCACCAGACCACGGCAGGGGACCCACACTCGAACTAGTCGAGAGTCGGCTCTGATACCATTTGTAACGCCCCACCTATACCCATGCATGATATTGTCCGCTTTGGCCCACAGGCCTCACGGTTTTGCTTCTGATGGGCCTCAACCCATCAAAAGGCCTCATGCAAGGTAATGGTGTAAACTCTACATATAACCCCATTCACTTTCCTCTCTATAGTCGATGTGGGACACCGGGGCGTCACAATCCACCCCCCTTAATGCTGCACGTCCCTGTGCAGTAGCCCGCCAGTCTCGGTAGCCTGCCAGCCCTCTTGGCACGCCCACATGGAGACCCGCCCACTTACACCAGACCACGGCAGGAGACCCACACTCGAACTAGTCGAGAGTCGGCTCTGATACCATTTGTAACGCCCCACCCATACCCATGCATGATATTGTCCGCTTTGGCCCACGGGGCTCACGGTTTTGCTTCTGATGGGTCTCAACCCATCAAAAGGCCTTATGCAAGGTAAGGGTGTAAGCTCTACATATAACCCCATTCACTTTCCTCTCCCTGTGCAGTAGCCTGCCAGTCTCTATAGCCTGCCAGCCCTCTTGGCCCGCCTACATGGAGACCCGCCCACTTGCACCAGACCACGGCAGGGGACCCACACTCGAACTAGTCGAGGGTCGGCTTTGATACCATTTGTAATGCCCCACCCCTACACAGATGCATGATATTGTCCGCTTTGGCCCACGGGCCTCACGGTTTTGCTTCTGATAGGCCTTAACCCATCAAAAGGCCTCATACAAGGTAAGGGTGTAAGCTCTACATATAACCCCATTCACTTTCCTCTCTATAGTCGATGTGGGACACTGGGGCGTCACACTATGTTATTTAAGTTCAATTGGGATTTAGAAGTGACTTAAGTTTTGGACCTTTATTTGAATTTGGTTTTTGGATAATCAATTTTAAAAAATGGCATTTTCATTGTTGAATGGATTCTCATTTGTTTGAATTTCTCTGTGTTCTTAAAACTATGAAGTCTCAGTTTTGGCAAGTCAAGCTTTGTAGATAAGATATGATCGTGCTATTTCATGTTCTTAGGTTTATGTTTTATGCCTCTTGATGTTGTTTGAAGTAATGATGGCTTGAAGAAGACGTAGGTAATAATGAAGTCTCAAGAGGTTGATGATTTTACTGGTAAAATTAGGTTTCCAAATTGTATAATCGCTATACCAAATGATGCGCGTATTAAGCACAGGCAACCAACCATCTATTTTTGGCCTAGAAATAACATAACTCCTCCAATAAGAGATAGCAACAAAGCGCACCCAAACGAACAAAAAAATAAAAAAGTTACAATTCCAATAAGATGCGACTTAGATACTTAAAATTTCACAAATATGTGGTCCAAATGAAATCAAGTTTGATACAGTGAAAGGATTGAGATTGGCGCAGGCAATATTTATGTGTTTGGGCCTTTGGTGTGTCACAAAAAATTGAAGATGACATTAAGTGTAATATACAGTTTAATGCCCTTTTAACCCTAAAATTATTATTGGTTGCGATCGCCTCCAACGATGATTTCGAGGAGGAAGCAGGAACATGATGAAGGGTGCATCTAGATATTAGTAAAATGAGTTTTTTCATGCCCATAGTAGGGTACAGGTGTATGTTTTAAGATCTAATGAAAATGATTGAATGGGTGTAGTTCTCATAATTTTTCCGTATATTATGCACTTAATAAAATAAGGCATAAAGAATCTTTCCGAGGGTAATTGATACACAAGTGAAAGCTATAAACTTCTTGTAGGATGATCAAGATTCAAGACCAAAAAATGTGAGATCGATATGCCATTGTGTTTTTTAAGTGAAATCAAGAACCAATGTCAGAGCAAGACATTTCACACATCCATTGTTTGCATTGTATTAATCGTGCTAATTTGTTAGTATCAAAAGAAAACATCACAATCAATGGAGTTTGGGTTTAATATACAATTATACTTGAACGATCAAAAGTTTCGACCAAAATGCAAGGAATGCCCATTGTTAAGACTTAAAGTTAGCTCAGTTGCTGCACCAACCCCATGTACAATCACATAATCTGTCTCGAAAAGAGACTCTGGAATAATGCTTCTGCATGCATGGACATCATTCAGTTTGAGACTTAATTGAATCAAACTGAGTTTAATGAAATTCACAATTCACAACAAAATGAAATACATTGTGACAATCCTGAGCTAAGGATACTACATATTATAAAAGATACATATCATGAAGTGTGAGAGTCTTGAGTTATGCCAGATCCCAAACTAATGGAAGTAGAAATTTTAGAACTTTGGCATATACATATCATAAAAGGTGCATATCGAGGAAAATGATTTAAAAAAATAAAAAATCATCCCTTATAAAATTAGTACCCACCCATACTCAGATCCAAGAATTCCATAAGCATAATGTTTCAGATCCAAGAATGTCATAAGCATAATTTCTCTCAGGCATCTTGTCAAGAAGGTTGAGGGCCTTTTACACTTCCGCTCCAAATGACCAACTTGCAATAGAATACTACTTAGAAAGCTCAATGCATTTTGTTTAATAAAATAAGATATTATGATTTTCTAAGAAAAATATGCCAATACTTGCATAAACTTGTCAGGGTTATGTAAATTAAAAAAGGAGATGGATCTGTTATCAAAGGTTATGATTTCTTTGAAAAACATAAAATTTCTCTGGCTCCTTTTCTTTTCATTCATTTTCATAAGGTAATGGGCATGAGGTGATCGTGGATTTTCAAATGGCAAGCTACAAAATTGGTTATACAACATTCACATTTATTTCCATACCCAGTTTCAATTTACTCATAAGCAATTACCAACAGGATGTGCATAGCTCAAAAAACATATAAAACTCTTAGTTTAGAAATCGGTAATCACGACTACAGAGGCTAACTTGTGAATATCCATTTTTCCAAACACCATGTGTGTATCCGGACCAAGGTACATGATAAGAAAGAAAAAAATGAAAATCGATACAAAATGGAAAGATGAAGAAAAATAACAGAAACGAAAAGTGGTTCAAAGAAGAAAGATTCATTACCATTGTCGCAAAAACCAAAATGTAGTCAAGCCTTTGCAAGCGGACTTCAGAGATGATTGCAGAAGAAGAAGACCTTGAAGTGAGAGGGATATAAAAGAGGGGAGCAGAGGTTTGCGTTTTAGCAATCGAGCTCTCCATGATTCCCCGGAATTGCAGTGAGGAACTTCCAAGCGTTATAGCAAAAATAATGAGGAGAGGAGTTAACTCAATCGATGAAACGACAACCTCTAAATCGATCGTTTTACAGGAAGACCATTCGAAAGGCTTGGGGAAATCGTCCATTACGGAAGCCTTCATTTACAGAGGGCTTGAAGAGGAGAATTAAAAGAAATACTTATGGGAGGGCCATCAAGGTTATTAGGGGTCTGAAGAGTTACAAATAGTTACGGGAGGCATTACAGTCATCAAGGTCCTTTTAAGGTGATTAGGGTCCACGGGAGTCAAGCCTTCTGTAATTGATAAATCAGTTGGTTAAAAATCAATTGAATCCAATTGGCTGATTTTGCAATTGGATTTACTTCTCTTCATTTATATACAATTGGGTAGAGTTGAAATTTTAGACTGGTAGGGCCCATTTAACTTCACTCTACTCTATTTTTTGCCTATCCAAATAGGCCCAGGAACAAAACTGTAATTATAAATAGAACACTTTATCAGGGATGTAGGTTGGTCGGGTTTAAGTTTGATCCATGGTGGATTCTGACCTAATTTAGTTTGATATGCCTGAACCATGGCTGACTCGAGCCTTGATGAAAGATGTAAAAATTGTCTAGAACTTAGTTGATAGAGAAAACTCTCTTTTGTAGCAAGAAGCTATAATTATCAATGAGAAATTTTCAGAAACTCCACATTTTAAAAAGTCCTTTTTTAGCTCCCCCACTTTTTTCAGGCCATGGAGTCCATCTCGAGCCAAACCAGTTTTTTCACACTAGATTTGATACCCATCCAACTCTTGTTTACCGTCGGATTAAAATCCTAAGAAAATGATATCTCTAAAATCATTAAACATTAGAGCTATATATCAAGGTGCTCGAATGATCTAATGGAGTTAAACTTTTAAAAATAGGTAGATTTTATCCATACTGTTCCAGCCAACAGCATTCCATGGTTGTAATGTAAACAGTGGGCCCCACTAGAAGGGGTTTTTTTTTAAAAAAAAAAAAACTCCCCAGAGTTGACACTCCTCATTATCAATTACCTTTGTATCAAGATAATATTAATAAAAAAAATTAATATATTTTGATTAAATATGTATCACGAGACTAGGATCAAAGGAAGGATGATCAGTGAGGAATCAAGAGCAACATGGGGTAAGTTTGTTCTCCAGTTCAAATCAACCAATCATTAGAACCAAATTCTTAGAAATTCTTTGCTACGCTCAATGGGTTTCCGAGGGAGAATTCTCAAAGGGGAAACCTAAATGCACCATGGGTTTCACTGAGCACACCCACATTTCAAAATTTTTCTTTATTACCAAAATACCCATATGTGAAATTTCGAAAGTACCCTTGACTTCATCTTCCTCTCTAGATTCCATCTTCCTCTTCAGCCGATTTCTTCTTCTTTTTCACTTTATCTTCCTCTTCAAGACTTCATCTTCATTTCTTCTTCTGCACTTCTTTCCCTTCATCAGCATACTTATTCTTCTTCTCATCATCATAAAGCTCCCACCATTGGTTTTTTGAAGAACTCATCTCCCAACCCATCTCTCTAGTTGTTGATAAAAGCTACCACACCTCCAATCTTAGGCACCACATTGTGTTTTAGAGAAGCCATCTCCAATATGGACTAGCAGATGACCATCTATGAAGAGAATGTATCGTTTTTCTGACACATGTTTTCATTTTTTTTCCGTTCGTGTCCTACAAGGAATTACAGAACTGCGCATCACATGTAGTGCTCAACCATATTAAGTCGCGCATCACATGTACTAATCGACCATCGTAAGCCGCGCTTCACATGTAGTGCTCGACCATGTATGGCCGTTAAATATTATACTGTACGACCATACTTGGCCAAACATATGTGTATTGCACGGCTCTATATTTCCGTGCAATACCATATAGCTTGGCAATGTTTAGCCGAATAGTGATGTTGGGAGGTTTTGTAGGGCCATACCATACTGAATATATATATTTTGCAGGAGATTGATTCTACAGGTGCCAGTGAGTGCTTATTAGATTTTACTAACGTCTTCACCACAAACATTATATTCAGAAGCCAAGAAGCCCTTATCCAATGGACATGGGATGTCGGAAAGATCAAACTTGGTTTAGTAATTGTAATCAAAACGTCAGATGCCAGTGTAGATGGTAGGAAACCGAGAATTATATTTTTCTTATAAGAGAAGTGGGACTTACAGGGTTTCTTCAAAGGTCTTTGAGAAGAAAGGTCTGAATAAAGCAACAGAAACAAAGAAGTGCAGTTGCCATTTTGCTTTGAAAGGCCGAAAGTTGAAAACTGAGGACGATTAGATAGTAATAGTGATTTGTGGGGTGTATCATCATCCGAATGCATAACATCTTGAGGGACACTCGTATGTTGGGAGGCTTGCTGAATAAGAATTAAATGTTTTGGTTGATACGCCGAAAAGTTTAGTGAAGCCGAGGAACATTCTTCACACATTGAAGCAGAGAAATGTGAATAACACCAGTACAATGAAGAGTATCTACAATGCTCGTTACAAGTACAAGGTGGCAGAGATGGCCAAAAAATCACAGATGCAACAAGTCATGATGAATTTAGAGGAGAACAGATACATTGAATGGCACACTAGCAACAATGCAACAAACTATGTTACTAACTTATTTTTGGCACATCCATCATCTGTTGAGTTATTACGTGCATTTCCCAAGGTGTAGATAATGGATTCCATATACAAGACTAATAAATATCGGCTGCTCTTGCTTGAGATTGTTGGTGTTGCATCAACTCAGCTGACGTTCTCAGTTACTTTTGTGTACCTTGAGTTGGAGAGTGTGCAAAGTTATACCTGAGCTTTGGAGAGGTTGAAGTCATTAATAGATGGATGCATGTTGTCACATGTGATTGTCATTGACAGAGAGCTGGTGCCGATAAATGCAATTAAGAATGTTTTTCTGAGTGCTACGAACTTGCTATGCAGATGGCATATTTCAAGGAACATCTTGGCTAATTGTAAGAAGTTTTTTTTTTAAACCAAAGACAGATGGGATGCATTTATTACTAGTTGGAACATGTTGGTAGTATCTCCCACCGAAGATGACTACATGCAACTTCTAAGTGCATGTAACAAGAATTTCTACGGGTATACATATGCTCTTGATTATATGAAGAAATCATGGTTGATTAAGCATAAGGAACAATTCGCGGCTGCATGGATAGACTTACATATGCACTTTGGGAATGTCACTACGAACAGGGCTAAGAGCGCACATGCAAAGCTAAAGAAATGTTTAGGGTCATCGAGTTAAAATTTTCATTCGTTTTGAACAACTATCCATGCCTTGCTTGAGTTGCGCTTTACGGAGATAAAGGCTTCTTTTGAAAAAAAAGTTTGAATGCCATGCAACATAAGTTCAAACCGGCCCTGTTTCAGGAGTTGAGAGGATTTTTATCAAGGAGTGCTTTGGATGTAGTGTTAAATGAGTCGATGAGAGCTGATGATATTGGTACAGACTCGGCAGCATGTGGATACGTAATTCTACGCACTCATGGACTACATGTGCACACGAGATTGTCGAGTATCGACTCTTAGGCAGTCCCATACCCCTGACATCTATGCACCACCATTGAAGGAAGCTTAATTCGGTTCCCACTATGGGCGAGGAAACCACTGAATTGACTACCATTGCCGAATTCGAGTTGATCACAAAGAAATTTCAGGAGAGTGATCAACTTGGTAAAATACAGATATTAAAAAAACTGAAAGAAGTGGCAAATCCTCCATTCACTTATCTTCTTGAGCCGAATGTCAAGTTGAATACTTGAGGTCGGTCGACATCGAAGAAGAAGTTGGGTACTTATACTCGTCGAGATCCATCTGCTTTTGAGTATGCACTATCCATCAAAGAAAGTGCTTCACCAAAGATAAGCAATATAGTGATGACAAAGAAGAATGAGAAGTTAGGTGTCCATTGGACTCGATCGGGATTTCTACATTTTATGTTGACTTGCTTCATCAGTCTCTCAGACCATTTATCCAGCATACTAAGGATGTTGCAGCTGATGGTAACTGTGGCTTTAGATGTATAGTCGGTATTTTGGGCATGGGCGATGATAATTAGGTCCAGGTCATGATGGATTTGAGCAATGAATTACAAAGAAACCATGATTATTATGCCTTGGTATATGGAGGAGAGGACAGGGTTGGTAAGCTATATAACGCATTGTCATACTTTGATAGTAATCCATCATTTGATCGTTGGATGTCAATGTCGGATATGGGTCATTTGATACCATCATTTTATAATGTTGTATTCATACACGTAGCCCTACATCAGTGCCTTACTTTCCCACCTTTAAGGTCTTTCCCGGCACAGTGTTCACAATTGGGGTCATCAATGGAAACCATTTTGTCAAAGTGTTCTTCGCATCCAGATCTCTTATGCCCTCCATTGCTACAAATTGGCATAGATACTATCAACCATGTGCAACAAGATGTGAACTTACCTATGCCAGGAGCATCGAGCAGTTCAGAGATATCATAGGAGACTCTATTGCTACTTAGGAGACGGTTCATCTAGATAGCGATTGACTTTGTTGATCTAATGCCAATGCAAACTTTCTTTTATCAACTTGTTGTAGCCTGCTTATTGTAATATTCTTTGAGTTTTTTGAAGTAAAATTTAAGATATAATTGCACCTTGATCAACATGCATACTTTAAAATTTTGAACGAACAACCACAATCCATATATGCGAAATCCACAATGTAATGTCCAAAATGCATCCACAATATAGATCATCCACAAAAAAAAAAAAAAAAAAAAAAAAAAAAACACAACACATCTGTCAACCACCAAAAAAAAATAAAAAATCACACCCATAAAACACGACTACGGTCCCTGTAAACTACGCCTGTATGTACTGACAAATCTTCCAGAATCTCGAGTATAGTTTGTAACGCTCGATAATAACATGTCAGCTGCTGTGCAGGTCTCGTGATTGTGGCACGAAAATGGTTCATAGCTCGATGGACCTGTATCATCTAAACAAGATACAAATTTAGCAAATGGGTAAGGCATGCAGATGCCATCAAGTTTAATTTTTGTGGAACAAATTAACTAATCTCGCTGTCGTGAGAGTATAGTCACCAACACCCTGGTGGGGGTCATAATGTGAATTACGATTTGGGTTCTGGACCCGTACATGCGAAATCCTCCTAAACCACTGAAGTTAATATGGGGCACAATCACATGCATGCGACACTCGACACCCGCGGTGCTCTGGGGATAAAATATGGTCACCCCACGTAATCCAGAACCGGCTAGGAATTGGTAGGAGACCATATACCTAGTAATAGTCGCTCCTCGAGATGCACGAACAGGGGCATAAGGTGGAGGTCGGATGTTTTACACGTGTCTAAACTAGCGAAGAACTCTTTATGGATGATTGGGATCTATGACATCCATCGTTCTCAAGCATCCACAAGAAAATGAAATCTTATGGAATGGATGATGAGCCTTTACATTAGCATAGGGGTCCCAAGCTACCCGTGAAAAAAAAAATATAACAATGTATTAATATGCATGACTTCTATAAAATAGTTACAATTAGATATGTGTGTCTATTCACCTCGCTTGGATGGATATCATCCAGTCTCTCACGCATCAACTGGACACTCTCCATGGTGTAGCCTGAGCTACTGGAAAGATACCATCGGCGTCACCTGGAGTATATCTAATCTATGCTCGGGGACAAGCAAAGGGAAAGTGCTCATACACCCAGGCCTGTATACGAAAAATATATAGATTAACAAATCTGTAATATACCAAAAGTGTTATATATATACGCGTGTGATACATGCAGCAGCTTGAGATATCCTGTAATATGTCGAGCACCTATCCTCGTCGCAAAGCCCAACTGGCGATTTAGATATCCCAATGTAGCAACCCCGCATGCATGATGTCTGATCTGTCCAACATCGATCAATAACTCTAGGTAGAAGATGGGGGCTCTCGCTACGGACTTATCAACGAAGAGTGTGCAACCTAACAAATACAATAGGTAGCCTCTTGCAGCACACTCTATCCGCCGGATAGACGATTGAGAAGTCACATCGTTGCACATCTGTTTGATTTATGACATTCTCACCACTCCACAGTGGGACAAGGACAACTCTGTGTTGGTAGACCCTCTATCCACCCCTAATCCATGCTCCAATAATGATATCTGATCAGTAAAGACAACTGAGTTGATTTGCTGACGTCATCCAATGTGACCGTCATCTCACCAAATTATAGGTGAAAAGTGTTTGTCTCGGGCTGCCATTTCTCTACAAATACCGACACCAAAGCCCAGTCAATATAGCGGTAAGATAAGTGCCTCCTCAATGGTTCTAAGTCGGACTCCTCTGCAATCGTATGAAGTCCAGGAACATGATTATGTTCCCCAAGCTGCGGTAGATACTATGATCTCAACTTAGGCCCATGATTTATACACTTAAGAGGCTCACGATCCTGAATATTGTAAGAAAACATATTAAAATTGGATTTTAACAATTCCAATAAGAGAAACGAATAATTAACACATTGTCGGAATGAATGTCATACATCCCCTATCCATATCAACATAGCTATGCGCGTCCTAAAACTGACAATGACAGAGATATCATTTGTACCACCCGGAATAGGACCTACCTAACGATCCTCAGCCACTCTCCCCTCTGGAATGACCGGTTGTGCCTCCTCATCGGTCATCTCATCATCTGTAACCCCCTGAGAGGCTACATCCTCCTCTGACTCCTCTATCGGATCCGAAAGTGGATCCTATCACTCCTTGTTTCTTTGCTCTGACGACGATGGCCTATGATGATCTGAGGTGGATGAGCTCGCAGCACCACTCCGACCTCGCGAGGTCGAAGCGCCTCCACGCCCTAACATCAAATAACTACTACGACGAGTTTGTCTTGGAGGCATGTCCTGAAACATATACATCATTTGGATTAGAAATATGTAAACAAACTCATTGATTACAAATTTAACTATACGAGGCTGCATATGATGGTGTACATAACTGCACGAAAACTTAGGGAAATGCATACCTGAAACTGCATAGATTTCATTAGCCGTTCATACCTGCAATTGCACAATTTTCATTAGGCATGCATATTTGAAACTACATGGTTTTCATTAGTTGTGCATTGCACATATGTACGGCTGTGAAACGCCGTGCATGTCGTATATGCACAGAGGTGACACGCCGTGCATACAAGTACCCTGGACGGTTTTCAAATGTCGTATAAAAAATTGTTGCACGTCTACGAGTCGTCTGCACATTTTAATATGCACGGATCTGTGTTTCCATGCATAATGCGGATAAGTTTTTTCTTTAGGTTTCACTCCGTTCGTGATTTCCCTGCTCCTCTCTCCCATCCCTTCCTTTAAATTATGTTTTCCTCCCAATTGCAACCCACACTTCATTCCATTTGCATAGATTAAAATCCTAGAAAATTGTTTATTTAGTTGGAAAAAAAATTAACAAAGAGGAAAAACAAAATTGGAAGAAGTTGAAGATGGAAGAGTTTACCTCTAGGGGGGAAGATGAACGTTGGACGAGCTTCGTTTTTCTGAAGAACAAAGACGATGAAGACGAAGAGAATGTCCGTTCTTGAGAAGAACAACCCAATGAACGTTGGGCGGCTTCCATGTTTTGAGAAGAAGAGGAGTAAAGGAGAAAGAAAAGAAGGGGATAGTTTGGGTAATTCTCGTGGGTGGGCTTCGCAAAAACAATGACTTTATATATATATTTTTGTGGTGAGCTCAGAATGTGGGTGGACTCAGCAAATTACGTGGGTGCATTTAGAATTTTTCTTCTCAAATATGCTATGTGAATAACATGCGTCCTATATAGATGCAAACAACCTAATAACTTCAAGGACCAAGAATAACCATATTGTTTGTTATTTATTTATTTATATCGTGGGATCCCTGAGGTCTTTGACCCAACAGGACCAGTCTTCTAGTGTTTTTTTTTATTTTTTTTAATTATAACATGGGATCCTTTTAAGGTCTTTCACCCAATAAGATCATTCTCCTAGGTGGTGTCCGCTGAACCCACTCAAATGCAGATCAAGCAAATCGGAGCTTGGTTTCAAACACAAGATGTATGGAGTAAACCCATGCCTTATGAAACTCTATTAACTTCCAGGTTAGTAGAATAACCTTATTGTGGGGAGATTCAAAGGGAAAAGCAGAATCAAAATAAAGAACTTGGTCATGTTTGGGCAACATCCTTAGAGAGAAATCCTTTTTGGTTTTCCTCGGAATGTTTGGTTGGAGAGAGGAAAAGTGAGAGAGAATTCCCCAAATCCTTCCAAGCCATAAAAAATCCCCCTCCGCTAATTCAACCTCCCAATCGAATTCTCCAAATCCACAAAGGAATAGAAGCACCTAAGTTACAAGGAGCGACTCATCCTGTGTGTTTTCCAAACCTGGAATGCAGTGACTCCTCCTATCAGATATCCTCATACAAGATAGTGTGGTTACAGGGGAGTGTATGATTCCTCTCTATTTATCAAACGTGTGGTCGAAGAATTGTACTTTTCTCTCACTACAACATGATTCCTCACTGTCAAAATCGAAGCCAAATATTCAAATGCAATCCACCCCGATCTTTTTTGAAGATTGGTTAATTGTTTAATGTTGTTGGAAGTAGGTGAGCCTTCCAGATGGGTTTTCAATACTTTTGACCTTCTTGACTCAGGGATCAGACACCTAAAAGGCCAATAACCCAATCCCAAGATCGAAAACGTTCATATGATGTATTAAGATCATAGATCTATTAACAGAGGATAGATCTGAACGCGCACAAACAAGCAAAAAAGATTTACTAAATTTATAGGAGTAGATCTATAATTGAGGAGCTCGGTTGCTCAAATCGATAGGTTGATGTTCTTGATTCTCAGGAAACCCTTTCGCGGATGTGATCTCCTAGTTCTTGCGATCTTCCAAGCTATGACCCTCTCATAGAGAACTTCTCAAAGAGAATATTAGGATCTCAGTTGAGAATAAAATTGATAAGTCGACAAAATTGTGGCTTTAATTCATCATTTTATGAGACTTTGTGGACTTAATTAGAGAAATTTGCATTTAATTTCAAAGAATTTCATGATTTCATGCATTTGCGGCTATTTTTGAAAATATGGTCAAATTTGGTCAAAATTCATTAGATTGCACGATGGTGTGAAATTAGGGTTTTTCATCTCATTCATCACCCCAAATTAGTTTTTTTGGTTTACTAATGCATACATACTAATTTTGACACCATATGCTATTTTTGAAAAGTTGGGTATTTTTGTTGCATTAAGTAGGCATGTAAGGTCCCATGCATAAAGTGGCAGACCCAAGATTTTCATTTGGGTGGGGTGAACGATAACTATAATATTAAATTCATCATTATTTTGTCGTTTGAGAGAGCAGGGGTGGGCTTAATTCTAATGAGTGCATGGGCTTTTTCACTTTGTTGTTGGATTGTATGTTTTACAATTTTTTTAGGTTTGTCATGGAATTTAGGTATTAAGATTTAGGAAAAGAGGAATGTGGTTGGGGTTTTGGGACTAGGGATCAGGGTTTTCGGATTTAGTAGTCTAGGACTGGATTTAGTTTTTGTATGTATGTGTGTGAGAGATAGAGGAGAATGGAGGGAGGAATACCCAGCTGCTGCGTCTATGTTAGAGAGAGAGGCTATTGCCGAAGGGAAAAAAGATAGCAGAAGGAAGTTAAGTTTTCGTTGCAAGAGGTGGGGTGGCATGTTTTAAAAATGTAGAGGTGAAATGTGAATGGGTCGAATGGACTTAAGACTTTGGCTTTTTCCCCGGACGCCCCAAGTGTCCAATAGGTGGGTCCGCCACTGCATGCATAGTCCATCCAAATTCCTCACACTTGATTGTTATTGAGATTATTTAATTTTATTTGTGTAGGAGAAATCAAGAGTGGGACCCACATTGGTGAAATTTGAGAGAGATCAAAGGTGGGACATCATTCATATAGTGGACCAACTTCATTCTTGGTATCCTTTGGAGAATCATTGAAAGTCAAAGATGGAAAGAGAGTTTTGGAAATCTCATGCAAGAAAGGAAAATCAGATTTGAAAAGCTTGGTTAGCCTACTAACTGTGAAAGTCAAAATCAAGAGGAGGATTGAGTAGGTAAGCTCTTTCAGGAGACACTTCTCTTCGCCCCCCATCATCTCTTTCGTCTCTCGCTCTTGATACTCTTTTAGCCATTTTGTTGAACATTTGCGTTCTTCTCGCTCGCCTATGGAAGAGAGAGAGCGCCTTTTTTCTTCTTTTCAACTCTAATGGTCGATATCGACTAATCTGTCAATCAGATTTTTCCCAACTGTCTTATTCGTTGAATTATCGACCATTACTACTTTCGTTGAATTATCGACCATTACTACTTTCTCTTAATAATTGATATTGACCAATCTATCAAACAGATTTTTTCCAACATGTAACTGAGTTATTTGCTTAATACTACAAAATGGTCGATATCGACCATATCATAAAATGATAAAATAAAAAAGACCGAAAAGGAATTTGAGACTCCAATTTGAGGATCCCTTCCGTCTTCAACACGTTATTGGGTCTTTGTCGGTCTTATGTAGGGGTGTACACGGATCGGATTGGTGCGGATTGGGCCAAATCCGTCACCAATCCGTTACCTACGGACTAACGGATTTGGAATCCGTCACCAATCAATGGCAGTTAAAATTCGATCCGATCCGATCCGTGGAGGACCGGATCGGATCGGATCAGATTAGATTAATCCGTTCAATCTAATGTTAAAAGAAAAATATCAAGCATGTTGTAAAAAAAATTACATTTTGACCCATAATTTTTTTTTCTTATTTTTATATTTAGACATCTTAATTTATATTTAGATCCCCTATAAATTTTTTTTATTTATATTTAATGCCAACGGATCGGATCGGATTGAATCCGCGGATTGAGGGTGGAATCCGCCACAGATCCGTTGCTAACGGATTATGAAATTCTTAATCCATCGTGAATCCATTTACCTTCGGATTGGATAAAAATCTGCAGATCGAATCGGATCGGATTTACGAATCGACGGATTTTTTATAAACCGCTAGTCTTATGAGGTTTTTCCTACACCGATACTGATTTGATGAATGCCACAGTGCAAGCAAATACTGAAAAATTTTCCGTGGGCCGAAACCGCTACGAAGTAAAGTACCCACTTTTTCCTTGCTCAATCTGTTAAGACAGGAATCAAAAGATAAAAATTCTTCTTTTCCACCTCAAATCATGGGCACTATAAACAGACACACAAATAAAGATACATACACGCAACTACACAGGAGACATTGAAAGTGGGGAAATTCCAATTTCCCATTCTCAATCCTTTCCAAACAAAACAAAGGAATCCCCGCAGCTTGCAACAACATAATAATACGAGTTTTTCCTTGAATGCTCTTTTCTCCGATCCCCTTCTTCTCCTCCTCCCTTCACGTGAATTCCTCGGATTTCCTTTTCCCCATCCCCTCCCGTATTCCTCTTCCTCTTCCTCTTCTTTGGGTGTCTCGCGGGACATGGAAATGGAATCGCTGCCCAACGGCGACTCCACCTCCGCCGCGGCGGCGGCGGCGGCATCCGTCCCGACGTCGAAGCTGAGCCACCTGGCGGAGTCGCTGAAGCTGGAGCACCAGTTCCTTAGGGTTCCTCTCGAGCACTTGAAGAAATCGATGCGCGCGAACCACCGGATCGTGGAGAAGGAGATGAGCGCGGTCATCTCCGGCGTGGCAGAGGCCGCCGACCGCGACATGTCGAAGGAGGAGGCCGTGCAGCACCTCAGCTGTCTCGTTTCCAGGCTCCAGGGCCTCAAGAGGAAGGTATACATTTCTCTATTCATCATGCAATGTGTTTTCTTGAATTGAGTCTCTGGATTTAGCCCTTTTGGTTGGATCAGTTGAATCTTGGTTTGTTGTGTGGTTTGAATTTCTTTTTTTCTCATTCATTTCCATGGTTGATGTGTTTGAAGTGTTGATGGAATCAAATGTTTATGTAAATTACTGATATAAAGAAACCCCATTAAAAAAAAAACATGTTTATGTAAATTGGGTTTATGTTGAATTTGAGTAGAAGCCATGTTTTCAACAGATTCTTGGGGAGGTAGATAGGTTTATGCTATGATGATGGTGTCTCCTTTCTTCTTGCACTCTAATGTATTAATTTTAGAAAGATAGTGTATATGGTCTTTAGCTTGTGTCTTTACTAGAAGAGAATACTATTTTGTTTTTTTTTTACCCAGCTTACCCTTACTATTAAAAAAAAAAAAAAATTGTAAGAGTGCAAATGGGTGATTTCTCGTTGTTTTAACCACGGTTTGATCCTTGCTACACCTGCCTCTTTAAAAAGGTTTTCAATGTCCATTACCAATTACAATAGGTAGGTGGACAGTAGAACATGTTTTTTTTTTTTTTTTTTAAAGTGGAACATTTATGGCTGACTTTAGATCAACGAAATGAGGCAAAGGTGGTTGCTGATTCTCTGGGAAAAAACATTGGACTAACAGTGTTCTTTATGCCTGTTTTGGTTGTCTAATTTTCTTCTTTAGGTCTTGTTTGAATCATTGGAACTGGGTTGATCTACATTGACTTTTCTCTTAGTGTAAATTTAGTTACATGTAACTCTTTTTACCTAGTAATTGGTTTTGAAATTTGGAAAAGAAAGAAACAGCTGTAACTTGAATTGACTCAGGTTATCAGTCATCCAAATGAATGGAGCGTGATTAATGTGAACTGAGTTACCTGTACTTGGTTTATAAAGATCTAGAAGGGTCCCTGGGTTTTCATTCAAGTGGTCCACATTGGTACGGGCATGTTTCTTATTTCTTGTTTCTTTATTCTTGTAAATCGTCTGAATTTAGTTGGTTTCATTCCTTAGTTTGCAACTAGTGCTCGGTAAAGTTACAAATTATTTGTTAGAGAGAAGATCTTAATATGCCCTCTCCCAGATTTTGTGAATAAAAATTCAACTAATTTTTTCTAAATTTCTGACCTTGCGTTTTGTTTGACAAATAATTGCGAAATTATGATCTTTGAAAGGTGTGGAGGTGTAAGTAGCATCTAAATGTTTGTTTATCCTATGGAGTCTCCTATTGTTGGATACTGCAATGCTTACAGGTGAATTTTATTTGTTTCACTGGTCAAGCAGTCGGAAGAGGGCAGTAGGACAGAGCACTTGCAGGCCCAGAGGTGTCGGGCACGTCTTGATCACCTTGATGGGGTGGATATTGATAATCAGTCTGAGTGGAACAACATGCGAGTTAAGAGGATTCTTGTGGACTATATGTTGCGTTTGTCATACTATGACTCCGCTGTGAAGCTCGCTGAAAGCAGCAACATACAGGTAATTTTGCTTTCCATTCTTTTTATGTTAATGGTTTTTTTTTTTTTTTTAATCCCACTATCCTCAAATGTGAAAGGGTTTGATATGTTCTCTCTCTTTGATAAATTGTTCATGTATGAGTTCATATTTTTGTATTCTTTTAATCTATGATGCTCATATATGGATATGGGTATGGACACCGATTCAGGGATTAGGGATTTAGGGATTAGGGATACAATCTACACTTTTGAAAATCTAGGACATGGATGTCCTAATTTTTTTTCTTTATATCACTTTTTAATTAATGAAATTATCATTGTTTACGTTCCTTTCTATCATTTTTTTATGTAAAGAAGTAAAATAAAAAAGAAAAAAACGAATTGTATGAGAGAATGGACTTGGCAAGTAGGATACGCTAAACTTGTACCCTAGAAGTATTGGTGCCGTATTAGATGCCGATATGAGTGTCGTATCGGTCTTGCATAGATACATTGGGATTGTACAAGTATCCGGGTATCATAGCTTTTAATGCTAAAGTTTGCAGATTTAAGCAGAGACAAAATAGTGGAGTTGTACAATTGGGATGGACGAGATTCATGGTCCCTTATGTAATGCGTTAGTAACATGGTTGAAATCTCAGCCGATACGAACTAGTATCGGCCAGTACCGGTATGTTATTTTGATGGGGAACTAGTATTGGTATCACCCATCAAAATAACGCCCAAATATCGGTGTATATCGGTTGATATTTTGAATATATCGGTCGAACCGATATATTCAAAATATCAGTACAGTACACTCATCTTCCTCCTTTCCCAGTTTCCCCTCATCTTTAGTAGCCCCTCCTCCTTGTTTTTGTCTTGCATGCCACATATAGAGAAAAATAAAAAATAAAAAGGAGTAGAGAAAGGGAGGAAGGAGGAAATCAGCATACCTGGATTTGATGCAACCTTCAGCTCCGTTGCTATTGCTATTGCCGAAGTAGTCTCGCCACTCCATAGTGATGTTGATGCCTCCACTGCCAGGTTCCCCCTTCTCTTCCTTCTCCTTCTCTCCTCTTCTCCTTCTCCTCCTTTCCTCTGCTCCTTCTCCTTCCCCTTCCCTTTCCCCTTTTCATTCCCCTCCTATTTTTCCCCCTTCTGTCTCGGGCAAATGACAGAAGCTATAGAATGAACGGAGACGAGGCAAATCCCCTTTTAGGGATTCTTTTCATTTTTTTTTTTTTAATGCATAGTTGAGTTAATAGTTAATACACACGTGTAACTTACTTAAACAACTTGACACTTGTGTGGGCCCCACGATTGGATCCACCTACATAAAGTCTAAACCATTCAAAATGATTCCGCCCAAGTTTCACTCTAATTGGTAATTGGCCTACCATCAGATTAATCAATCAATCAATTTTAAAAAATAAATCAATCTATTAAAACCTCATCTCATACTTAGGATGAAATTTGGATGAGGGCCAAGAGGAGGACAACTATTTTGAGTGGTTTAGGTTTTTGTAGGTGAGCCTGCTATGAAGCATGCAAGATTATCAAACTATCCTCACCATTTTTTTAAATCATAGCTTACTAAATGACCTATTCATCTTAAATCTAAATAACTCAAAAATAAATGCCCCTTCCTATGTGGGCCTTTAACAAGTTTTACTCAAATAGGAGATAGGAGTTGGGCGCAGTGTATCAAGGGTAAATGGGTAATGGTTCAAATCATGTGGCATTGCCAAGTCAACTATGGCCTAACTATTCTTCGAGTAAAATTTTTACAAAGCTAAACAAGAGGTGATAGTTATTTTTAATGGTTGGAGTTTAAATATGACTACATTAATGGATTTATAAATTATAAGAATGGGCACATAGATTAAACATAAAAACTTGATATACGTAATAATTAATGATTAGACAGCGATACAGGATCTTATGACTTAGGGGGACCGATATTTTGATTTATAGTTATTACTAATGGAAAGAGATATTGTTTTCTAGCATTTTACAATATTTTGGATATTTTTTCAAATTTTTTTGCGATAGAAAAAAAATTCACGTCGCGACGACCGTGAACCGCGACCGATACCGAGACGGTATCGGTTTTTGGGTTCAGCCGATACTGCGATTTTAATCCATGGTTAGTAATTAATCATACATGGACAGCTCAAACTAGCTGCAGTTGGATGAAGATGCATGATATAGTGCAAAGATTGAAATGTAGTATTTTGGAATTATTTAGGGCCAGTTTGTTTGCATGGAAAATAACTTCCTTGAGGGAGCAGATTGTAACCTCTAATCTGCACTAAACTTTTTTAAGTGTCTATAATTTATACTGTTTCCTTTTTGTTGGAATAGTCATGAGTTTTGCTAGGTTTTGATTCCGGTTCCATTCTTAGAAGACCTGTTAGGTTGACCCTGAATTGAAAAGGAAAATAAACCCTTATATTGCTTAAGAGTACAAACCTGTTACCCTCATAGAATTCAGGTGATTTGAATTGTATGACAAAAACATTGGCACCATGATGATTAATACCCAAAGAAAAAAAGAAGAAGAATTGGTTGCATTACCACAAGATGGATTCTTGTTGCTTATCAAAATAATTACCGAAGGGGCTCTGTTAGTCAGTTCTTCTTTTGTTTTTCCTCCTTTTAAGGCAGGAGTTACTATTGTATTTTCCGTGGGTAATTCTATCAGAGCGGATGTTCAGAAAAGGCTGCTTTGTATTTCATGTCCGAGTTCTTTTGGTAATAATATGACTCTTAGGTACATAAAGATAAAGGTATCTTTTCAGAATACTATTCGAACTTGTAGAATCTCTGTGAATATTGTTGGAATGAACTGCAAATTGAAAGGATTCCAAGTCATAATTGTTTGATATTGATTCCCTTTATTTAGATCCTAACTTAATATTATGTTTCTGAAACAGGATCTGGTGGATATTGACGTCTTCCTTGAGGCAAAAAAGGTTATTGATGCTCTTCAAAATAAGGAAGTGGCTCCTGCACTAGCTTGGTGTGCAGAGAACAAATCAAGATTGAAGAAATCAAAGGTATCAATCCCTATATAGCTCATAACTACTTTCTGATTCCCCCACTTTTTCCCTTCCCTTTCTTCTTTGATGTGCTGCCCTAGTGGCAGCTGGGACTACCTAATGGAGTACAAGCTTGACCCACCGCAGGTTTGAACCCAGACCCTGCCTTCCATTACGGGAGTATGTCTTAGTCTTACCACTGCTCCAAGCACCGGAATACAGCTGCCTTCTCACTTTTCATTAGACGATCTATAAGTAGGCTTACAAAATATTCTATTTTGCATTCTAAACAAGTATCTTGCTCTTTTTTTGAGCCATTTACCTGGTCTGTTATAGATTATGGCACCTTATTTTCTCAATACTAATTAATTTTCTGGTAACCAATCTTTGGCTAGCATTTAAGTGGGCAGCTCTATTGTGAGCATGTGACGCAGCCTGGATCCATAAGCGGTGATGGAATGGGTTTAGACAAACCCTACAAGAGAGTTCGCCAAATCCAAGACAAATTCCAGTGAGGACCAACCCTGCAGATGGGAATTGGCCGAATTCCTCTTGGAACTCAATAGTAATCTTTCATTGAAGATAAAGAGAAAACCAAACAAACCAATCTTTATTATTGAATAAACTTGAACTACTCTCCTAATGGAGGGATTACATATTTATAAGAAGGGTTGAACACTTGGACATCCCCTTTCCTAGTAGGACTCTGCTTTCCTAAACAGTAAAGGAAATAACTTGCTTAGCAATACAAATAAAATTAAAATCCTAATTTTAATAACTTCTAAATAAATAACAACTCTCCAAATAAGACTCTTTATGGCCCGTTTGGCACTTTACTAGAATAATAAAAGTCAAGTAAAGCCTCCATTTTTCAGACAAGAGGTCACATCAAAAGCACTTTAATTCAAAATTCCCTCCATCTTTTTCAAAAAATGTAAAAAAGCAACCACCTTTATCCACTAAAAGATAAAAAAAACTCTACTTTTCTATACAAAAAGTCAAAAAGATTCCATACCAAACAACTAAAAACAAAATACCATCATAACCTACTTATATTTTATTCCCTCTTGATTTGATGCTTTACTTCACTTCATTTCACCTGATTTTAAAAGTAAAATCACTAAACGGTTAAGTAATTAAAACTCTAACTAAATGGATGTTCTATTGGGCTTGTGGACTAGGCCCAATTAGTTGGTAGACCATGGGTTTGGCATGCATCAGTTTTTCCCCACCTTGAAGAGAACTCGACCTTGAGTTCTGTAAATGTCCACCTAGGTCAAAAATCAAGCATACAAACTTCCGAAGTTCTTGATCTTCATATTCTTCACATAACTTGAGAACTCAACTTGATTTCTTCCTTCGGCTAGAAGCAGATTGGAGGTATTGATTGTTTTAATGTTTGCATTTTTCTTGGATCTATGATCGAACCATTAGATGCTTCAATTGTTGCATTTGTACCAACAGATCTTGATCTTTGAATATCCATCGTTAATTCCCAAAGATGAAGTCAATGTGGGGGACTTCAAAGATTTGTTCTGCTATTGATGTCTCTTGAACAACCGTTAGATCCATTGAATGATTAGGCTTGTTGCCCATTAGATCTATGCCTTCAACATGCGCTTGACCTTCTTCATTTGCCTCTTGCCACTTTTGATCAGCACTATCCATAAGAATAATTTGAATCCCTTTGTCTTCTAGCTCTTTTGAAATATGCTCCATAGTAGAAATTTTGCATGTTCTTCCATCTGGTTGCGTCGTAACATCATCAGTTTCTTGATCTTGCTCTTCAACGTTATCCTTGATGTCTTTTATCATGATTTGTAACTCTTGTGGCACAATCACGACTTCTGTTTCTTCCTTCTGCTCACTCTTTGATTCTTCAATTGGAGGTGAAGATGTAGATGGAGAAGGTGTTTGTGATGGCAATGGAATGAGCTCGATCCGTTGTCCTTTATATGTTATTCTCTTTTTTCATTATGCACCTTCAGATAAAAAAGCCATGGTCTTCCAAAAAGAATATGAGTGACATTCATACGGATTACATAACACCAAATTTTGTCTTCATAATTGTCAATTTTGAAAGATACCAAACACCGATGAATTACTGGAATGACTACATCGTTGTCCCATGTAATTCTATAAGGTTTTGTGAGCTTCTCGGTTGGCCAGTGAGGCTTGTCAATCACTTATTGCGCATCAAAGTTTATCGCGCTGTCATGATCAATAACCAGATTAGCTAACTTGCCTTCACACCTTACTCATGTTTGGAATTTTGTATGTTTTCTCCATTCTTCTGCTTCCTTCTCATTTGTGGTGAGAAGTCGGCGTTGACAAGCTTGGGATTATCTGCTCCTGAAAAATGTGTTTCAACAATATGAGCTCTTCTTCTCCTCTATATCCGGGTTTAGACCTCTCATGAAATGAGTGACATCATGCGACTCACTTTCATTCAATGCACATAGATGTTGCAGTTTTCGAAATCGGCGAGTATATTCATCAACTGACAACTCTCCTTGCTTCAAATGAAGAAATTGATCAAAGTAGAACTTATTTTGAAAATACCAATTTCCATATTTGTATTGATACAAATAACTTTGTACTTCATCTGAAGGTCCAATGTTTCTCATATTGATTTTGATGCGAAATGAACATAAATTTTAATGCTCTTCCAAAATTAAAATCTGACTTACCAGAAGTGTAGATCCCACTTGATCGGAGCTTGTGGGTGAAGACGGATCATCAATCGAACTACAGATGATCAAGATATCACTCTTTGAAGATCAATTGCTGAAATTGAAGCTGCTGATGTCACAGTGCTGCTTTTTTTAATTTTTGGTTTTAACTGTTGTTAGTGGGCGGGATTGAGTGCGGACTTAGATCAGGCCCGAACTGTGGGTCAGGCCCAAACTTAGCTTATGGAGGGCCCAAACTTAGGCCTAGTACGTGTTGGCTATGATGAACACGTGGGAGAAAGCTCTTGCTCTGTCTTGGGCTCTATGCAGGAAGAGAACTAAAAGGGAATGAAAGTGCTTACTTTAGTATTCGACTGCAACTAGAAAAGGGGGAAGGGGAAGGAGTGGGCTTCTAGCGATGGCTACTGGCAAGGCTTCTGACGACTGGGAAGGTTTTGGGCGACAGCTTCTAGCGACTGCAATGATCGGATGATACCTCTTTTGGATCCGCACGACAGAGCCTTGGCAATCTGGCTGCTGGTAATGAAGTCGGGGTAGTGGCTCCGGGAGACGTCGATGCTGTTGTTGCTGTGATGTGGAGTTGATTCTGGTGCACGGTACGCTTCCCCTTCAATATCAGAACAAATCTCTGATACCAATTGACGTAGCCTGGATCCGCAAGCGGTGATGGAACGGATGATGGAATGGGTGTAGACAAACCCTACAAGAGAGTTCACTGAATTTGAGACGGATTCACCAACCCCGTAGATGGGAATTGGCTGAATTCCTCTCGGATCTCAATAGCAATCTTCCATTGAAGATAAAGAGAAAACCAAACAAACCAATCTTTATTATTGAATAAACTTGAACTACTCTCCTAATAGAGGGATTACATATTTATAAGGGTTGGACATCCCCTTTCCTACTAGGACTCTGCCTTCCTTAACAATAAAGGAAATAACTTGCTTAACAATCCAAATAAAGTAAAATCCTAATTTTAATAACTTCTAAATAAATAACAACTCTGCAAATAAGACTCTTTAAGTAATTAAAACTCTAACTAAATGGATGTCCTATTGGGCTTGTGGACTGGGCCCAATTAGTTGGCAGACCATGGGTTTGGCTTGTATCAGCATGAGTCCCTCCCTCCACCCAAAAAAAAAGAAAAAAAAAAAAACCCAGCTCACTTCATCTATAGTTTTTGTCACTAGTTGATTCGCTTGGAACTTTTCTCTGTTGACTCAGTTGGGACTGTATGAATTACCAATTCAAATGTAAAAACACTTTCTCTAAAAAAATGTAGAAACAATTTGAAGAAAGATGTAGCAAGCGTATCTATTACACAGTAGAATTCAGAGCAAGTAGATGGAGTTCTTTTCTTGATGCATTTACTAATAATAGTAGCGATAACAAAAACAACGACAATGAAAACTACAGCAACAATGGAACTCATAGCTGGTAGGTGGGGTTCTTTTCGTGGTGCTTTTACTCATAAGACTTATAATGACCACCACTATGGAAATGCTCTTTTTTATTCTATAGTTCTCCCAGATATTGAAATCTATCATACTGAAGCATCACAACTCCAACTGCAAACTTTAGTCATCTTTGCATGTATAGTTATTCTAGTATCAATTTATAGTACTTGAAAATTTTCTTCCATAATGTGAGAGGTGTAATCCTTGTGGATCACAGAGCAAGTTTGAGTTCCAGTTAAGGCTCCAGGAATTCATAGAGTTGGTACGAGCTGATAACAACTTACGGGCTATCACGTATGCTAGGAAATACCTCGCCGCTTGGGGAGCTACACACATGAAAGAGCTGCAGCGAGTCATGGCGACCCTGGCCTTTAAGAGTAATACCGAATGTGCTACATACAAGGTAAACTGCATTGATTTATTAACCACTTTGCATGTTGTCGCGACATACTGTAGATACTCTGATAGTAATTCTGCTCAACTCCTATACTTAGGTTAATTGACCTTATATTGTCCATATAATGTTTTTGTTCACATATCTTATTACTTTATTTTTGGTTCTCTTGTCAGCCAAGTACCAATTTCATAGCTCCTACACTACATGGGCACCTAATTTTGCTGAAAAATTGCAACCTGACATGTTACTTTGATAGTGAGAAATGTGCCTTATCCATGTCCAGTTCTTCAGTTGGGTGTAAATATTGTTTCTGATATGTACCTATTACCATATATCTAAGTAACATAGACCATGTTTGATGAGCTTATTTGTAAGGTACCAATCAACATTGTTGATGGAAAGCCAATCAGGAATAGCTTCAACTTTTCTATAAGGGTCATATTTAGTTTAGGAATGAGATGCTGAAATATCCATAATATGTGCACATTAGCAAGCTGTTGTGTCGCCTCTTCTTAAACATGATATTCTCTTGCTGGAGCTTGATCTGCATAACCGTCATGTGGGATTCACATGATATGGATGAAAGAACCAAAATATAGCTTTGGTCGAATCCTGATGCCGTTTTCAATCTGTTGATTGAATAGAGATGTGCCATCTCTGCACTTTCTCTGTAGGGGAACAGCATCCAGCAGAAAAGTTTCACATACCTTACACAGTGTTCCCACTTCTGGCTCATTTGCCTTAAACAGCGTGCCAATAATTTTTACTATCAAAAATATTTTTAACTGCCAAAGCAGTCATCTTTAAGGTACCTTTTCCACCTAATTTTTGTTCTGTTTTTGTAATTCAGTTAAGTAACTTTGGTACAATTTGTTGTAAACTACTTGCTTTCATTAGGCAAAATGATTATATATGGCACTAGCACTAGCTACAATGGTGATCAAATCTTCATGGTGGGGCCACTTGTTTGAATCAATTGGCACTATTGTGAATTATCCTTGTACAAAATATCACTCAGATCAGAGTGATGGTTTTCACATTGTAGGATGACATTTCAATCCTGTAGAGAATATCACTTCGATCTTAGAAATATTCTGGCCAGGCAGGCAATAATACGTTTGGATTGTGATCCAATTACCTTCCTTGACGATGAGTGGGTCTTACAGTATGGTTTGGCTCAACTGTAGTATTGTAAATTGAAAGAATTAAAGCAAGAGATTCAATTAGTTTTTCGGAAAATAAAGAAAAAGAAAGGTTTGAAAATTGAAAGTAGAGAAGAGGAAAAAGAGAAAAAGTGAAGATGGGAGTGCAAGTAGGGCTGGTCGTCCAGTCATGGGAGTGCAAGTTGGGCTGGTCGTCCAGTTTGACTGGGCAACCTGACCCTTTATTTCATCATTATCATCATGAAAGCCTTGTCCCAACTATGTTGGGGTCGGCTACATGAATTTTGTTTCTCCATTCCATTAAAAAAAATTCCATGAAATTACAATCCAGTCCCTTAACAGTAAAAATAAATTGTAAACTACTCCTGTATTGACCTTCAACACTCCCCCCTCAATCTGGTGTAAATATATACTATGCCCAGCTACGAGAAAGCACCACATACATGCTTCTTGGGAACACCATATAAAGTACCATATACTCTAATTGCATCTCTTTTCTTGCCACTTTTTCATAAAAAAAATGACAATTTTTTACTCTTATGATGTACTCGATTTGATGCAATATGAATGGCTTCTGTATTATTACAGTGTAAAATCGTAGGTTTTCTCTCTTTGAGCCCCAGCTGACTGAGTAGATTTCTCAACCACAATAATTGACATGTTCCGTGTTCCATTGCATGATATTTTGCCTTTGAATTGGATTTAGCAATGGCCAGCTGGTTTATACTCTTCTAAGATACATGATTATTACCTACCAAGGTACAGTACCCAATAGTAGAGCTTCTGTCTGTTTTTTTAGCCCTTCTAATCTGCATCAATAAAGGCTTTGATATCCAAATGAGTACAGCATGTTTAACCACTCCTTGCTCTGAGGACCCTTTCAGTTATCTTAAAATACAGTGTACTGCATCTAGATGGCCAGCTCTTGTTGCATGCATGAACTGGCTAACCACACTGATTGCATATGATATGTCTGGCCATGTGATGGCGAGATAAATCAGCTAACCAACTAATCTTTGGTATGACATGACAGTGTTCAATAGCTCACCACTATAGGGCTCAAGAACAATATTCTGATCTATGCATGTATTAGAAGTTTTTTCATCAGGCTTCCCTGTCTTAACAAATTTAAAGCATAACTCCCTCTTACATCGGTATCATCAACATCAACAATGTAAAACACCCACAAAAAACAACCAACAGAACAGCCAACCAAGAATCAGCATAAGAAAAGGCCAAGACGGCACGATGGATTCTCTCCTTTCCAAAAGCACCGGCATCTGAATTAGCAGTTCTGTTGATGTTGACAAAGGAAGCTTCGACTGATCTTGCGAGAGAACGACCTCCTCCATGATATCAGCAAACCTCCACGGTCTGCCTCGATCCCCTGAAGCCGACCTGATGGCGGAAAATGAGTCCCTCTCAATTGTGATGCCTCTAAGGTTGAGCTTCACAATCTCCCAAGGGCCTGTCCTCATACCATGTAACTCAGCAACATTAATTGAGCACACATCAGCCGGGCCAGAGAAAGAAAAAGTTGTACGTGCTGTGGAATCTTTAACAATGCCTCCAATCTCTGCTGGGCCGGTTGCCAATAACACTACCGTCAAATTAAATTAAAAACCTCCAATTGGAGGAGACCAGATCTAATGCACTCTGGCTGAGTCTGGGCCTGAATAGGCCACCTGGACCCAGCTTCTCATAATACAATCAACCGAAATGCCTTTGAAAGCAGGGGGGATGGAGACCCATGATGCAGCGAGAAATCTGACCTTTTCCATCAAGTCCTCTAGAGTGGATGAATGACCTTCAAAGCATTGGTTGTTTCTTTCTTTCCAAATAACCCAAATAACTGCGAGAAAAGCATTGTTCCGCATGATTCTTCCTCTAGACGAACCCACCACCCCTCTCCATTCAACAAAGAGGCTTGTAATGGTGTTAGGAAGGCCCCAAATACAATCAAACCAACCCAACACAGCCATCTACAATTTATGAGCAGCCCTGCAACTGAGAAGAAAGTGATCAAGAGACTCTGCATCGGCTAAGCGCATAGGACATCCATTAACGATTGTCAAATTACGCTTAATAAGAGTATCCATGTGAGGATTTTACCCAAAATAGCCACCCAACCAAAAGCAATAACCTTCGAGGAGCTTGAAGTCTCCATATCTTAGCTAAAGAAGGAGAAGAAGTCGACGCAAGCACCAAAATTGAATAAAGAGAGGAAACAGAGAACTGACCATCTGATGAAGCAGCCCACACTCTTTTATCAAGCCCATCTAGCTTGAAGCCTCCATATCTTGGCTAAATGAGAAGAAGTCAATGCAAGCATTAAAGTTGAATAAAGATAGGAAACAGAGAACTGACCATTTGACTAAGCAGCCCACACTCTTTTATCAAGCCTATCTATCGGAATGAAGACATCATTCAGAAGTTCAATCATAGAGAGGAATTGAGAAAACTCCCTCTCATTAAGATTCCTTCTAAAAGAACGGCCCCCAACAATTTGGCTGCCTTGTCTATTAAAGAAGGAGCTAACCATAAATTGAGTATTCGTGGCACACCGATAGAGCTCCGGAAGTTTTATAGCCAAAGGGCTATTGCCAACCCAACAATCGAACCAAAAGCAAACCTTCTCACCGGAACCAACACGGAATCGGATCTTGGAGGAGAAAACTTCTCAAACCGAAGCGATATCCCTCCATAGGCTAGAATTACGATGGTTGGAATCAAGAATATCCCAACCATCTCTTCATATCCCATATTTGGAAAAAAAGGATGCTTTTCTGCAATCTGTCAGGCTTAATCCCTAGTCTCCACAACCATTTCCCAAACAAGGCCAAATTCATCAACTGAATTTGCCTAAGGCCAAGACCCTATCATTTTTTGATTTGCAAACCGAAGCCCAATCCACCAGATGAATCTTCTTTTTGTCGTCTCGGCCAGACCTCAGAAAATCCCTTTGCAGTTTTTCTATTCACTTAATCACCCATGACGGACACTTGAACAACGACATAAAGTAACTATGGAGGTTGGATAAGGCCGATTTGATCAAAGTAATACGACCCCCCAAAAGATAAATACTTCGCCTTCCATAAAGCCAGCTGCTTCTCCATCCTTTCAATGACAGGGTTCCACAGGGACTTAGATAGGTAAGGAAGGGCAAGGTAAGAAGCAGGTAAGGAACCCACGTTGCACCCGAATAAATAAGCTAGCTTCTGAAGATCCTCACAATCCATTTGGATCCCTTTCAGTTTACACTTGAAGAAATTCACCTTTAGGCTCGACACCGCTTCAAAGCAAAGGGGAATAGCTTTTACACTAAGAATCTGATCCTTGTCGGTGTTGGAAAAAATTAACTCTTCGTTAGCAAATTGGAGATGGCTGATCAATGGAGCACTACCTACAGATTTGAAACCCTTAATAACGTTAGCAGCAGTGGCCCCTTCTAGCATTCTGCTTGGCGCCTCACCCGCCAACACAAATAAGAAAGGGGACAAAGGATCCCCTTGCCTTAAACCCCTTTGGGCTGGGAAGAAGCCTTGGGGGGTGCCATTAATGAGAAAAGAGAATGAAGCTGAAGAAACACTCTGCTATCCACCTTTGCGCAAACCTCATGCGACGCAATAAATAGAGGAGGAAATTCCAATCAACTTTGACATAAGCCTTTTCTTTGCTGGTGGAGGACTGGAGTACATAAGAACTTCTCTGAGGAGGATCACATAGAGACTCTTACACCCATTGCTGCTAGCAATTATCCATCTCGTCTCTGAGAAGTGGCAAAAGAAATATAACAATTATGTGAATTCGTTAGACTACTATTAAATTTAAGGTTGTTGGAAACTGAGGTACATGAGGAACAAAAGACAAAGGTAGAGTAGGGGAGATGCTAATAGATCTTTCACTTGCTACTAAGGTAAATGATCTATTTGTAACATGAATGCTACCATGTGAGAAAGCTGAATAGGACAACAATTGTGATGTACCTGTATGGGATCTGTAGCTCCTAAGTCAGTGATCCAAGATGGAGTGAAAGTGTTTACCAAAAAAAAAGAAAAAGAAAAGAAAAAAAAAGAAAGATGGAGTGGAAGTGGAAGTACACTCGTGATGCTGATCCATCAGAAGATACATAAGATATCGTAAATGGCAAAGCACCTCCAATAGCTGAAGCATCTGTTGAAGTGCCACAATTTTGTCCCGAACACTCTGGCCTTCCTTACCAACTACTGACCCATTGGAAGGAGCAATGCCTTTGTCTGTGTTAGACTTACATGAATAGGAAATTGCGTCGGAGTTAGTCAGCCCATCAAATCCCAATAGGTTTCTAAAGTGTGCCTATACCTCCCACAGTGTGTGCAGTGAAGTTTATCCTTGGATGTAGTGCGTGGTCTACCACGACCACATCAACATCCACTTTACTCTGACCCCTTACCACCTTGATAGTCTTGTCTATAGCCTCCATCATCATAACATCCGGTGTCAACAATACTATAGCTAAAGTCAACTTGTTTGGAATTGCTTTAGTAGATTCTTGGACTCGCATCTCCATTCGATGAACTTCTTCACTCTAAAAAAGGTAAAACTGTTCCCAATGCAGTAATGGATCCTTGCTTAGATTTTGCACTCATACCGGCTTGTACATAGGGTTCAAGTCACCCAACAGTTCACCAAATGTTGTGCTTCTAACTCTTCAGTTTGTTCTTTCATGCAGCAAGAACACATGGGCCGATAGTCCGATACACACTCCATTCTCTCCATTTGCCCTGTAGCTCAACATGGTAGCCGCATGGTTTAAAATTGTGGTCATGGTCATCATTGTAATTGACCTTGAAAACCATTATGACGTGGCATGGCGGTCCATCGTGGTGACTCCATTCTCTCCATTTGCCCCGTAGCTCAGCATGGTAGCCGCATGGTTTAAAATTGCTGTCGCGGTCATCATTGTGATCGACCTTGAAAACCATTATGACGTGGCATGGCGGTCCATCGTGGTGTGAATTTTTATTTTACCCCAAAAAATAAAAAAAAAATCCGAAAAATCTAGAATATTATAAAATGCTAGAAAATAAATTTTTTCCATTAGTAAACACTTTAAAGCAAAATATCGGTCCCCCTAAGTGATAACATCATATATCTCTATATTATCTGAAACTTGTAAAGTATGTTCTGAATTAAATAGATATACATATACATATATACATGTATACATATATATATAGAGGCCTCTCCTCAGCTCATGCTGAGGAGAAGGTCAGCTCAAACACATGTACGTGTAAATGCTCCACTGTAGTGAAAGCCCTCCCGGCCCAAATGTACTAAAAATATTTTGAAGCCCGCCCAAGTGCAACAAAAACCATTTCAAGCCCTTACAATCTGAAACCTCTCTCTATTAACAAAGCCCTCCTTCTCTTTTCCCTCCATCCGAAGCTCCCTCCCCCTCGGCCAGCCCCCTTCTCTCCCAACCCTCCGGCAGGCACCGGCTCCGACGCCACCTCCACCAGCTCCGCTCTTTCTCCTGCAACTCTCTTTCCTGCATCATCCGCTAGGCCCTGGCCCCGACCCTCCCGCATGGCCCTCTCCCCTTCTATCCTGAGCCACCTCCCTCCCGCGAGCAAGGCTTTGGATCCTCTCTCCTTCCCTCTCTTGTTCTCTCCCTCTACCTCCCTCTCTCCCCCCGTTTTTTTTTTTCCTTCAATGCACTGTAACAGTTCCCTTTTCAAAATAGAATGTCCGATTGATCATTTTTAACCTCTCCCTCCCTCTCTTGTTCTCTTTCTTTTGAAATTTTTTAATGAAATTAATTTGGATGGTCTGGGGATCAACTGTAACTAACTACAGAAAAATTTCTTTTTTTTACCATCTATCCCCCTCATATGCTTACTGATTATTTCTGCCACATGCCCAAATTGTGCCAACCTAGCAATGGATCTGGACTGATGTTTTTGGGTTGAAACTGTTGTTTGATGATCAGCCAATTCATCACTAGGGCCTTTTATTTATTTATTTATTTATTTTGTTGTTTTTTGTTATCTGTGCACGGATTGGGTTTTGTTAGATTTGAGGATTTGGGTTTGGGGTTTTGGATTTTAGGGTTTGTGGTGGGGATTTGAGGGTTTGGGGCTAGGGATTTTAAGGTTATGGTTTTTTTATTCCTTTTTATAGGAACATTCTCAGTTTCTATTTCAAAATCAACCAATCTGTTTTTTTTTTTTTTTTGAATAATGCTACAATTTCCGGCATTGTTGGCTTGGATTTTGATTTAAGATTTGAGGGTTTTGGGTATTTTTTTCCTCTTTTGCTTGTATGCGTTTTAGGTGGGGTGGGGTTGGAACGATCATGTGAAACATGACAATGTATGAGAGTTGTGTGGGGTTTGCTCTGGTGTTTTTTTTTTTTTTCATTCTAATCATAAAACTCCTTTTTGTTGAAATCTGAATTGTGTATGATTATGTGAAACATGACAGTGTAGAATACAACACAGATTTCATTAGTAAGATACTAACAAATTTTTTAAATCCTTTGGTTTGGGGCTACGAAAGTTATTTTTTGTTTGAATTTCTCGTGCCACATCAAACTCTGCCCGTAAATTTTGGAAATATTTCTTTACTACAAGATAGTCTGAGATCCAAGGAATTTGTCCATGGCAGAGTAATTGCACTACTTGTATGATTCTAGCCATCCAACTGGAGGCCTGATTATGGCTGGGTAAGAAAATCTGAGCACTGTCCAACACTTTATGAAATAAAGCCTTCTAATCTCACTGTTTATCAGTGTGATCTATTTATCCTATAAGTGGACTACTAAGAAAATCTGAGCACTGTCCAACCGGTGGCCTGTTTTATCCTTTAAGTGGACTATTAAGATCACATAACTGCGTTGTGGAGAATCTTGGCTTTTCTACCATAGGACCACCAATGTTTAAGTACAGCATACCTGAATCAACTACAAACCCATTTACTTGTTCACACCTGATTTATTTTTATTTTTATTTTTTGATGGGTTGATCACACTTGAATTCACAATCACATTCATTCTGGTTTTCAAAGACTGCATGTACATCATATAGTTACAGATTCATATTCATTGCACTAGTTACAGACTCATATTCATTCATTCCAGTAGTCACAGACTCATATTCATATGGTTGCAGGTGCTGTGTCAACATATGATATTCCACAACATTGCAGAAAATGGATCTAGTTATGTATATATTCCACATTCATTGCAGGTGCCGTGTCAACCTATGATATTGCACGCCTTCCCATACCAAAAATCAATAACCATAAACCATCAAGACACTACAATGAAAACAGAGCATTGTATTTTCTAGCTACAAATTGACAATAAAGGCATATTTGTTTCAACTGAAACCACCAGGCTGCACTAATAAAAAAAATGCCAATAGAAAACTAGCAGCAAAACTGTTCAATTGGAAAACTAGCACTTATCCATGACAATGGTATACAAAAGAGATCACTTATTCGCCCATTACAGTGCCTCGTGAAGTGGTTCTTGTTAACTATGGGAGTGCAGCTGTGCAGGACTCTTGAAGGTTAAATTCTGGTCCCCTGCAGAAAACATTTATCACTATCTTGGCGAGTTCAAGTTTGAATCTTTTAGCCTTACAATACAAGAACAAAAACACCACAGTGACTTTCTTTCGCAAACTTTTCTCTACTCTTCCATTTCATCATCCAAGTCGTCAACTTCTATCTTCATGTTCTTCACCACCTAAAGCAACATTATTCTTTGGCCTATTTGGAAGATCAATCAAGATATCCGACTTTTGCCCTGTAACAGCATTCACCAAACCTTCATTCTTCTCCACCCTATACACCAACTCCTTCCCCTTGAGTTCTCATCTATCTCCTGATTCTCCTCTTCTATGAGCATCTTTGAGAGCTATGTCACCAATATCTTCTCTAACCATCTCCCTATCAGCCTTGCACCATAAACCTACAACCGCAGCACAAAAGCAGTCAGCATCAAGCAACAAGCAGAACAAACAAGTCATCAAAGCCATTAGACTAAATAAATCTATGATATTCCACAACATTGCAGAAAACTAGTAGGCTGCACTAATAAAAAAAAAAAAAATGCCCAACAAAAAACTAGCAGCAACGCTGTTCAATTGGAAAGCTAGCAGCACTATCTAGACCCTCCAACCCTCACAGAACACCATCAAACTAGTCCCAGTTCACTGAATGTCCGCTTCAGTCTTTTGAATTCTCCCTTGTTTCTGCTTCAGGAAAGTACTATGTAGCTGGGTGATCCAAACACGAACTATAAGCATATAAAAAAAGTAATTAAAAGAATCCTTCAAATTGTTTAGATATATACTTGCACCTCATTGGCAACTGACTTATGAAAACTCAGTTTATCCAAACTGTAGGCGGAAACGGAGTTACATTCACTATATTCTAAGCTGAAGTTAATACTACTGGGTGGAAGACTGTTATATCATTCACATCAGTTTTTTGGAATTTGATTATGGCAAACCTAGTGGATTGTATATGAATAACACCCAAACACAACCGTTATAGTTGGTGAACCCCCTCAGATTAAGGTAAAGCAGCTTCGGTTGTGATTGTTACGAAGGGTTCCTTGATAGAAGAACCTAACCTTGATTATATTAACATGACAAGTGAATCAAGAGAAGAACATCTGCAGAAAACACTACCCTTAACAACCCAAACAATCAAATTTCCAAACCAAAACAAGGGTAAAAAAACCACAAAACCATAAAATCCCTATCCCCAAACCCTCAAATGCCCACCACAATCCCTAAAATCGCAAACCCAATCCCTCAAATCTAACAAAACCCAAACCGTGCACACACACACACACACACGAAAAAAAAAAAAAAAAAAAAAAACCACATTCTATTTGTACTCGTTATGGAGCATTTAAGGGGAAAAAAAAAAAAAAAAAAAAGAAAAAGAAGAGAGAGAGGGAGGGAGAAGGAGAGGACAATAGAGGGAGCTTACCTGGCGTGTGATCGCGGAAGAGGGAGAAGTGCGGTAGGGAGAGCTCGGGATGGAGGGGGAGAGGGCCTGGTGGACGATCGTGGGAGAGGGAAAGGTGCGGCAGGGAGAGCTCAAAATAGAGAGGGAGAGGGCTTGGCGGACGAGCGCGGGAGAGAGACCGGAGCTGGCGGACGTGGCATCGGCGCCGGTGTTGGAGGGAAAAGAGGAGGGCTTCGTTCATAGAGAGAGGTTTCAGATGGTGAGGGCTTGAAATGGTTTCATTGCATTTGGGCGCGCTTCAAAATGTTTTAAGTACATTTGGGCGGGGCGGGCTTTCATTACAGTGGACCATTCACACGTACACGTGTTTGAGCGGACCTTCTCCTCAGCATGAGCTGAGGAGAAGCCTCCCCTATATATATATATATATATTTATATTTATATATTAGAATAAGTTGAAAATTGAAATATCGCAAATTTTACAGTGTGCATTGTAACCATAATTTTGAACTAACCTTTAGTGTTATACACTTAAAGTCAATAAACTACTAGTAGTAGTGCAGTACTCAAATACTCATTCAGCAAGTAAGTTGAGGGTGAATTTTAACTTGAAAGTAACATTTACTACTACATCAAAATGAATTTATTAATTAAAACAACGGAGTATGGACATAGGAGTAATGTGGTTGAGGAGGGAAGAAGCCTTCATATGAGAATCCACCAAAATCTTACAAATTACTTGAGGTTTGGTGAAAAAAGAGGCTTGGGAAGCTCTAGCACAATCTTAAGAAGACTCACAAATGGTTTAGGAAAGAAAGAAGTGAAAGAAAACAAAAAAATCATTGTCGGCCGATATTTTGACCATTATGACCATTATAACGGCCGTTACGGCTGTTATAATGCTGTTATGACCGTTATATTCAAAATAACGGCTGGCCGTTATGGACCGTTATTTTTACTTCCTTTTTTTAGACCGTGACTGTTTTATTGCAAATAATGTAACGGTAGGCCGTTACTGTTTCATAATGGCTGTTATGAAACGGCAACGGCCATTTTTTTAAACCATGATAGTAGGCCCCTAGGGACTGTCACCCTGTTGAAACTGAGCAATTTCTCTGGCAAGTTATTGCATCTTTAATGGAGGTGAAAATCCAATTCATTGCCAACATATTCCTAGCTTCCCAATTGCGGTATTTTGGATAATTAATTGGCAGTCTTTGACTATACCATCTATGTAGCTAAGCATTCTTCCACGGGAGAAAAAGAAAAAAGCGGCAGCTAAGCCTCCTTGTCTTACCAACTGCCCTCTTAGCAGAATAAGATCGTAGTGTAATTTTGTTTTCTCTAGTGAACAAACATGCTGTAATTCTAATTTTTGGATTAACAGTTCTGGAAATTGGGGTTCCTATGGAACCCTCTCTCACTGACTTAAAATCCATACATCAATATATAGGTTCACAACTATTTTAGAGCCTTCAAACATTTTGGAACCCTATCTCACTGAGTTAAAATCCATACATCAATATATAGGTTCACAACTATTTTAGAGGCTTCAAACAATTTGGAACCCTCTCTCACTGACTTAAAATCCATACATCAATATATAGGTTTACACCCCTTTTGCTAATAAAGAGGAAGAGGCTTCAAACATTCACAAAACCTTCACACAAAAAACTCACCACCAAGCACAGCCAAACACAAAAAATCGCATCTTTGAGATTTAACACTTCAACCTCTTTAAAGAGCACATTCTTCTCATAAAGAACTCAACCTTGCTTTTCTTAGTGTCTCCGACCTTTTACCAAAGCTTTTATACGAATTTAGAATAATTAAAGCAAGGGATTCAATTAGTAATTTCGAAAAATACAAGGAGAAGAAAGCATGGAATGGAAAAGAGGAGGAAAAAGGAAGACAGAGGAAGGAGTGTGTTGGTCTGGTCATCCAGGTTGTCTGGGTGGCCTGGCCCTTTATTTATATAACTGAAATTGTGACTTATGAGCAGGTCATCCAGTTTGACTGTGTGGCCTGATTATTTATATAACTGAAATTGTGACTAGTGACTTATGAGCATTTATAAAATAGCACTCATTCCTTAGTCTCAGTCCTCAAAAGTTTGTGGTTCATCTTGCATGGATTCTCAAGTTTGATGTGATTTGTATTTTTGTCCTTTACAGGTCTTATTTGAGGCAAAGCAGTGGGACTATCTTGTCGAACAGTTTAAGCAGGAGTTTTGCAGGCTGTATGGCATGACCCTTGAGCCTTTGTTGAATATTTATCTGCAAGCTGGTTTGTCGGCCCTCAAGACTCCGTATCCAAATGTAGCATTTAATAACTTAGTAGTTGAGAATGCTTATCTTTTCTGCAATTGTCGTATTTCTCTTTCATGTGGATATTAAAGCTCTTACTTTGCATCCTTCATGGGATGCTACTTCCAAGCCAATCTTATTTTCCTTGACAACTATAAAGATTCTGTTATGAAGAAGATTGCACCAAAGAAGATCCACTATCACAGGAGCATTTTCGGAAATTGGCCTCACCATTGCCATTCTCAAAGCAGCATCATTCCAAGCTAGTCTGCTACATCAGTAAAGAGCTGATGGATTTTGACAATCCACCGCTTGTATTACCAAATGGCTATGTTTACAGTACCAAGGTCTGCATTGTTTAACCACCATTCATATAATTGCCATCATTGCAGAAGGAGCTTTATTTGACATGGCTATGACTTTAGCTGCATTTTACCTTTTATTTTGCAATCATGTTTCAGGCACTTGAAGAAATGGCTAAGAAAAATGATGGCAAGATTAATTGTCCGAGGACAGGTTTTACTTGTAATTTTTCTGAGCTTGTCAAGGCATTCATTTCGTAGCTCAATCACAGCAACCTTCAATCAGTCATTTGGTGCTCTGGAAGGTGTCCAACAGTCCTCGCTTCCTTCAGTGCATTTAAGGTGAGGCCTTACGTTGCAGAGAGACAGGTCTGTTGGTGTGTATTCTGTCTCTGTAGACCTAGCTAAAGTTATCTTTTCTCCATTGCCTAAAATGGGATTATAGATAATTTTACATCTGGATTTATTAAATGTACTTTTACCATGTTAATCTAATGAAGTTTCTCTGTAAATAATAACATTTCTTAATAATTGAACTCTTCCACCATCAACTTGGACAATATCTATTATTGTACCTTAAATGAGGAGTCAGCATTTAAAGGAAAATACGTGCATGGGTAAGGCTATTCTGTTTGCAATCACTAGAGGGCATGTGGCGTTAAATTTTTGTATGACCTAATTTATATAATTGAACCCTGGAAATATAGGATGGAAAAGAAAAGGCAAGCTAAAATTGTTGTGCCATGTAGCAGGCACACATTGGGTTGTATTGACACAAAAAAAAAAAAAAAAAAAAAAAAAAAAAAGAAAAAAAGTGTCAACTGGCTTTGGATTGCAACTTCCTCAGAAATGTTGCTTTCTTGTAAAATCAGATCCTTTGTAAGAGTTACAACTTCACGGTTTCCTTTTGAACTAAATGTATATATTGAGAAGAATCCAAATAATTGGATCAACTTGGCAAAGAATAAGAATGGCCAACCATGGAGTTTTGTCCCCATTAGAGGGAGATTGGGGCCCTAAGTGCACTGTGGCGGTTTCAAGCATATTGAGAGGTGCTTATGAGGGGTGGATTGGCAAGACAGTGGTTGGCTAGGATTTTGTATTTAGTGGTTTATGGTTTTTTGTTTTTTGCTTTGTTTTGTTTGAATGTTATTATTAGAGGGCAGCTGTTCATTTTTTTTGCATTCACTACTTTATTCATAAATGTAAAATTTTGACATCAAATGAAATTTATTAATGAGAGAGATCTAAATGTTTTACATCAAGTCACTTTACGCAGACAAGTATTCAAGTTAATGACAAGCTAGAACATTGGAGGAAGATGAGTCAAATGGGCTGAAGATTAGCTAAATGATGAATATGGAATGCAGGTTTAGTAGTTGAACGAGCGGGGAAGGCAAGTTTTAAGACTGAAAAAATTTGAGTGTGATAGATTGATATCACTGAGTAACTATAGAACAAAATAGAGTATTTGAGTTAAGACTGCAAGTAGGATTAGTGCCTGGGTTGACAAATTGGAGACAATCTAGTATAGTGATGTGTGATTGTCGACTCGAGTCTCACTTTGTCTATACGGTTATTTTCATGAGAGAAAAATCAGATGTACTTTGTTGTATGCAACTGAATTGTGGCAACAAAGAATCGTCAAAAGGCTAGAGCACACATTACTGAGATGCATATGCAAAGATGATAGTGTCAACCTACAAAAGAGAAAGACTTAAGAATCAGTACATAAAGGAAATCTGAGCGGCCCCAGTGGAATTGTTAGAGATGTCTGGCAACATTTATATAATCTTTGAGAAGGCCCTATAGAATTTAATTTCTTTTTCGTTTTCTTTTTTTGAATGATTGGAGTGTTAAACTTTTTAAGAACCATGGGAAGGGGAAGACCAATACAAACCTAGAGTGAGATAGTGTCTGCAGACAGGTTATATTGTGAGAGTTGCAGAGGACATAGCTTTATAGGGTTATGTTGTTAAGTAGAATAGAAGAAAGCTTTCCCCAGTCTCATGGGCTGTGGTGCCGATGATGAATTTTATTGGGCCTTACTGGAAAGCCAGCCAAGATGCAGGAAATCTTGGATAGTGTTTAAGATTTTTAGGGTTAATGTTTGCATTCTTTTCTTATCATCTGGGAACCACTGTCAGCGGCTGGTAAGTAACCTTTAACTTACATCAAACAAGATGTATGGTCTTAGATAATGGGAATGGATTGCTGGAAGCTGTATATGAAGATGGTAAGGTAATTGGAATAAATTCTAGCCCCAGGTTGTTATTTGGAATGTGCATTTAGTGGGTTCTTTTGCTTGAGGAGGTGGTCTAAGACCTTGCTTATCTAGGTGTAAAAAGTTCATCAAGAGGATAATGCCATGTTAGCAACAGGTTTCACCACCCCTTACCTGCATTTAAGTGTAAAATCTTTATAAGAAAACCAAGATTCATCTATCTCCTTTTTTAAGGGTTGTATTATCAGTACAATATTAAGATTTTTTTTTTTTCATTAATATATATGCACATATATTTCTGGATTTCCTTGCTGCTTCTTGGAAACTTGACTGATAAGTTATGATTAAGGTAAATCAAACGACGTTGATCTGAGAATTGTCATGTTGGTGACTTTTGCCCTTATGACTCATTTGGATTTCCTGAATGCATCCTTTGTATTGAATTTCTAGGAATTTCATAGTAAAGAGAGTTCTATGGAGAAACATTAAAGGTGTGATGAGTGAAGGATATAAGGTGGGATGTATCAAGGATTTGATTCACAATGGTGATAGGTGGTGGAGATGTAGCTACGATTTGGCTTTCCATGGTGATAGCTGCATTTTTCCTGTCCACAGGTCTCAGAAGTTCCAGCATCTCATATTTTTCATTCTCAGATTTCACTATCAAATGGTCTAGAAGTCAATACTTTTTTTTTTTTTTTTTATCATTATCATTATTGTTTTTAATGTGGCAACAGGACAAGCATGCTTTCGAGCCACATTGCTTTCTGCAAGAGAGGGGATGTTTTACCTTTGCTTTCTGAAAGACCCATTGGAATATTTTCTGTTTTTTTAGCTTTAAAGTCTGCATTTGAGAGCCACTAGTTAAGGGCCATGATAATAACCATTCCAAGTGGTTTTCTGGACTTATTGGTTTGTGAAGTAGATGGTTTTGATTGTTCTGCATGCTAAAACACAAAGTTCTGATGAAATCCAATAGGTTTTACCAGAGCTTATTTGTTATAGATTGGCCGAAATTGTGGACTTTGAAATGGTAGCCCCATCCCAGGCCCATTTACTACATAGGGTTTAGTCTTTATACCCAGTTTTGATCTGCTGAGTGTGTGGTGTGGCTTGGAGAAGGTTGACTAGGATGCCTTTCTATTCAAGTAGGTGTGCAGGGAGCTGGATTTTGGCTCTGTGCTAGCCCTGTTCCGGGCTTCGTTATAGTTAAGTGGACTGAGTCTAATATGTTCTATGCCCAGCCTGCCTCAAGATATTCAGCGCGCCCATAAATGTGAAGGGGTGCCGTAGATTGCCTTGGGCATTTTTACCCCCCCTCAGAAAATGACCCCCTTCAGTGGGGCTCAAATCTTTTTCTTTTTTTTTTTTTGCCTATTCAAGGGTTCCCAACCCTTTGGGCTGGACTAATCTCTCCGCTGTAGTTCCAGTGTCTTTTGAGCCTACAACCTCTGGGTGCAAACCGTGATCCTAAGCCAACTGAGCTACCCCTTGGGATTCAGTGAGGCTCATTTAGATATATGACAACTGACAGAGGGAAGATAGGAAGATCTGGATGTAATTTGGCTCTGCGCCTCAGGAAGTGGAGCGGTCTTGCGTTCCACATTTACCTTCGTGGGCCACCTCTCGTAGTTTTACTCGGTGCATCTGGATAGGATGGTTTGCATGTGCCCCTAAGGATTAGTTCTCGGTTGTCCAGAATCGAGTATCTCTCGGGCTTTGGGCCAAAATCTCTTGGGCGTCAAAAAAAGATAAAATGATAAAAAAAAAAAGAGAACTAGAGGTAATTTAGGGGAATATTAGAGAATAGGGATATATATGGCTGATACAAAGACCATGGAGCTTCCTTTTAATTCCTTAATTTAATGGCTATACACTGTGCAAATTGGTTGTGATGAAATCCAATGAGGAATAATGTGTGAAACAGTGAGAGATTTAGGTCAGCACCAATTCACATGGAGGCTGGTCTGTGTGAAGGGATTTTGGATTGACTAATGGAGGCCCTAAGTAAGAAAACTCATGAAGGGATGCTGAAAAAGTGGCTCATCTGGAAAATCCTAATATTATATTTTATGCGCACACACACTAGACACAAATTACAAATGGGCCAGCTTTTAGCAAAAAAAAAAAAAAAAAAAAAGAAGCCTTCACTTTAACCCTGAACATTAGGCCTGTTCTCTTAATGCGATCGGTTCGAACAAGCTTCAGCCTGCCCCAACTTGGCCCATTAAAACCCTGCCAAGGAATCAGGAGCACTTCCTCTCTCTCTCTCTCTCTCTCTCTCTCTCTATATATATATATATATATGGGGAAATATTCAAGTGAGAACTAGTTCACACCTATTATATGAAAACTTTTTATCCGGGGCCCAACTAGCAACCCATCCAAACCTAACAACCAATAGGGAACCCCCTGATAGTCACTAATCCCAATGATTGGCACACATCTGAATGAACTAAACTGTTGGATCGAGGGTTGAATATTTTGTTAAATATGAAGCCCTTTAACTTGTGGGCCACGGATGAAGGGGTTAGGGGCATGAGTTTGGGGTCAAATTTGATACTTGGGGTGGTCTCACATAAATTTTTCTATCCCCCCTGGTCCTATCCCCAAATGAGGCCTACAATTGGGCCCCACAAAAAAGTTCTCATATAATATGTGAAAACAGTTCTCATTAAATATTACCCTATATATATATATATATATATATATACACACGCCTTGAACATGTGAACAAAAATGACTATCAAACAAGAAGAGGATGGAGATATCAAATTCCCCTTCACATAGAGAGAAGAATACAAACCTGTCCAAAAGCTTATTGCTGTCCTCATCATGGTCAGGATGGTAGTCGCTCCTACCACATGTTTCTTTTGTTAGTTAGTATTATGTCATTATTATTATTGAAGGTAGGTTAGACGCAGACTAATGCTTGTTTGTTTGTTATTTTCAAAGCGCTTTTTTTTTTTTTTTTTGAGATACAGTCACTAATTACAAATTTAGGAATTGCAATCCTCAATGTGAGGCCCACATGATTGATGTATCTACTGCCCCTTTGAATGAATTTGTGTATGTATTCCAAGTTGATGATCCATCTGCTCTTAATTTACACTTTGGTCTGATTAGTCATATTTCTCTTTGACTCTGGTTTTATTTTATGGAAGCAGAGGAAGTAAAAAAATCTTGAATGCTTTATTTCTCCACAACTTCTTCTTTGCTTTGGTAAAAGAAATGGAAGGTCAAAACGAGTGAGATGCACTTATATTTCGATCATATTCTAATTCCCATTGGAAGTGTACTCCACGGTATAAGTCCAAGGAAACTGTTTCACCCACCCCCACCTTTTTTTTCAAAAAGTGATTCTAACTATTTTGTAGAAAATGGTTTTCTACGGTATTATAGGAAAATAATTGTTTTTTTTTTTTTTCATTTATTTCTCTTCAAATAAATGCCACATGAAACTATGGATAAAAGAAAAGCGCGAAAATTTGTTTCTTTTATGGGTTTTTTTTGCAGAAAGGATGTTAGAAAAATGTCCCCAAAAGATAGTTTTAGCATAGAAAACTCATTTTGAAACTGATAAATTACAAGGCCCACAAGACACAAAAGAGTTCAAGTGTCTGAATCTGATTTGGGTAATCCACTTATATATTGTATGGGTCATGTTCTGCTAAGAGGTTCAGGTTATGCAATCCATGAGAGATAGTTTTTTTTTTTGGTTTTTTACCACCTTATGAGACTCCCTATGACACTCACAGTGCCATAAATTACTACTCACTTTAATTGGATACTAATCTAAATTATACCCGCCGTTCGATTAAATTTTATAAAATATAAAACTTAATAAATTGTTACACTTTAATACTCTTAAATTAATAGTTGTAATGATTTAATTGAGATGAGATTTACCCAACATCATATCTACAGAGGCACCTTTCCATCAACTATACTCGCATGATTAGCGTACATCCAAGTGGCTCCCATAAAGTAAGTTTTAACCTCTTAAACAGATTGCCTGAGAGGTAACTCTTAGGATAACAAGACCCAATATAAGTGTACTCCAAGTTGTTGATCCATCTGCTCTTAATTTACACTTTGGTCTGATTAGTCATATTTCTCTTTAACTCTGGTTTTATTTTATGGAAGCAGAGGAAGTAAAAAAATCTTGAATGCTTTATTTCTCCACAACATCTTCTTTGCCTTGGTAAAAGAAATGGAAGGTCGAAAACGAGTGAGACGCACTTCGATCATATTCTTCCCATTGAAAGTGTACTCCAACATAAAAGTCCAAGGAAACTGTTTCACTGGACCCTCACCAACAAACAAAACCCACCCCCCACGCCCCTCCCCCAACCTTTTTTTTTTTTTTTTTTTTAAAAAGTGATTCTAACTATCCTGTAGAAAATGGTTTTCTGCGGTATCATAGGAAAATAATTGTTTTTTATCATTTATTTCTCTTCAAAGAAATGCCACATGAAACCGCGGATAAAAGATAAGTGCGAAAATTTGTTTCTTTTATGGATTGTTTTTGGAGAAAGGTTGTTAGGAAAATGTCCCCAAAAGATGGTTTTAGCATAGGAAAACTCATTTTTGAAACTGATAAATTAAAAGGCCCATAAGACACAGAAGAGTTCAAGTTTGAGCTTCAAGTGTCTGAATCTGATTTGGGTAATCCACTTATATATTGTATGGGTCATGTTCTGCTAAGAGGTTCAGGTTATGCAATCCATGAGAGACAGTTTTTTTTTTTTTTTTTTTACCACCTTATGAGACTCCCTGTGACACTCACAGTGCCATAAATTAATACTCACTTTAATTGGATACTAATCTGAATTATACCCGCCGTTGGATTAAATTTTATAAAAATATAAAACTTAATAAACCGTTACACTTTAATACTCTTAAATTAATAGTTGTAATGATTTAATTGAGATGAGATTTTTCCAAAATCATATCTATAGCGGCACCTTTCCATCAACTATACTCAGCATGATTAGCGTACATCCAAATGGGCTCTCATAAAGTAGGCTCTCATAAAGTAGGTTTTAACCTCTTAAACAGATTGCCTGAGAGGTAACTCTAGCATAACAAGACCCAATATGGGTGTACAATACATAGCAGATGTATATTATTTGCAAGGTCTATAAGTGTCCTAATTTTTCCATCTTTTAAAACACAAACCAAACCCATATATTTGGAACCCAACTTGACTCAAGTCAACCTGAACTGCTGACCAATAAATGATGCGGCCCTCCATTGTCCACACGCGCAAACGTTTCCAGACGCCTACTTTGACCGTTTTTGCTGCAATGTGGAAAGTAGTATGCTTGAACATATCCCCCCTCTTGTCCTTGAACACATGCAATCCATTCATTGCATTCCCACCAAGACTTTGAAAGACTTCAGCCGATATTGAAGCCATTAAAGAAGTGGGGTCCAATCCAAGGCATTTTTTCAAGGAAAGAGCCTTCTCCTAGACGGCAATGGAAATCTCCTATAAAGGCTGGTCTTTCTCTGCTAGATGATGGTAGGTTTGTAGACACAAAAGAAACAGACACCCCACCATGGAAACCCTGGTTAGAAATGCCACTTTGTCTTTCAGCCGTCGATACAACTACTACCAAGTGCTGGACAAAAGCAACAGCAACACCAAGAGCAAAAGGAGAGTGGTAGCTGCATCTCTCTCCAACAGCCAGGAACCTTCAGGTCCATTGAATAGAGTGTCCCATCAGCATAGAAGGGAAAGAGCCAAGAAGAGGCAGATATTCCTGCAGAGTTACAACCTCTCCTTCCGGAGCAGAAGAAGCAATGGTCATGATTTGATAGGAAGAGAAGAGCCCTTGTCTGTGAAGCTGAAGAGGACTCTGGTGAAGGTGAAAACAGGGGTTGTCTCCATCTTACGTTGGAATGCATTCAGGGGTTGCTCCAGACGTGGGTCATCTGTCTTCTGCTTCTCCTCTCCCAAGCCTGTTTCAAGTGTCACTCCTCTTTCAACACCCCCTCGCTGATTGGTTCTCTTACTAGTGGCTTGGAATTTTGGATTGAATAAGTACAACCACAGGTCCACAACAACAGCAACTACTACTTCTTAGTGTAATAATTGTTAGCCATGATCATTAAGAATTCTATATAGAAATCACTTCTATGTTCAGGTTTTTTCAGGTTCTTTTTATTTGAGATCTAACAGAGTCATGTTCATCTACTTGGTATCACCAGATTCATATGCCTTGATAATTGTTAAAATTTGGGGCCATCTCCAATTTATGGTGCTAATAACCACCCAATATTGGTGATTTGTGAAGGGTTTGGATTTGTTGTATGTGGACCCACAAAAAATAAGCAGAAGGGTCAGAAGGGATATCTCTAGAGGGATCATTGTGTTCATATGTAGTAGTTCTTTATTTGTTTATATTTTGTGTCTGTTGGCAGAAACTTGTTTACATCCTGAGTTTGAGATATACCTTAACTTAATGAAATAGCAACATGAAGATAAGCTTCAACATATTTAAGTACCCTATCTCCAATTGACTTGATGATTACTGTAAGAAGAGACTATTGAAACCTTCGTCTGATCTTAGAAAATAAAGGCCAAAGGTGTGCAGGGCAGGTTGGGGGAATCGAATGTCTCTAGCAAGAAAAGCCTAATTTCTTTCTTTTTTCTAAAGATAAGTTGTATAAATTCTCAAAGATGTACAGAGTACATAAGAATTGAGGTGATCTCACAGTCACTTGCACTCTCAACAGTAGACCCAAGTCCCAACCAGGGGAGAGCTAACCCGCTCAAAAGAAAAGAAAATTACCTACATGCTGGTCAGCAGCAAAACAAAGCAACAGTCTATAAATCGGCTGACTACAAAAATTGCATCAAAGATCTAATTTTCTCCGACGAAAGTCCGCAAAACAGGCAAATCTTGCATCAAACGTCTAATTTTCTCTGACGAAAGTCCGCAAAACAGGCAAGTCTTGCATCAAACATCTAAGTTTCTCTGATAAAAGTCTGCAAAACTGGCAAGTCTTCCTATTCGCAGGAAGCACGCGCCTGCATTTAAAATGGGCACCAAATTTTGTGCATGACATTCCTAGTGTACTTCAAGGAGATGATAGCCCTTAACAAGTCAGTCATCTCGGTCAATGGAGAGGATTGTGAATCCTTGGTTTTCATGTAGTAGAGCATTCTATTACATTTCTTCTGCTTACTAATACTGTCAAAATCGAGGGGCATTAGTAGTGAGGCAGCGGAAATACTTTTCAACACATTTCACACTTTAAATACAATAGTTAACAATGGCCGGTGAGACGGATTTTAATTCATGTCTAACTGACAAAAACCTCTGTTCTGTGGTGAGAACTTACATCAAAATAGCAAAAAAACAAAGGAAAAACAATAAAAGAAAAGAAAGAGGGATTGGAAAGATGCTTCTTATTGAACAACTACACTTGAAAAATAAAAATATGCATTTATTTTTATGATCATCATTTTTAAAATAGTTCTTCTTTTAAAAGCCAAGCGTATAGGATCATATCTACCAGCTGGTTTGAAGTTTGATTAATTTGCATTCAAGTTCAGGATTCATAATTTGAGACTTTGCTTGATCAGAAAACTCAATGGAGTCTGGTTCATTTGATTTGCATCTCAAGTTGTCTAATTCGAAGTTTGAGTTCGACAAGTTAATGGACTAATTCATTTGTGCCAATGTATAAAGTCCATCACTATTGCCAAACGTCTAAAATCCAAATCACTCAAGATAACTGGGCTTTACATTTGCTTCAGGTGGAATTTTATTTCAATCAGATTTGGACACATACTTAGATTGATCATGCGAAAACACATGGTTAAAGTAAGAACCAAAGTAAAATCTCATGTTTTTACTGGTTATCAATCTTGAGGTGCCAACTGCCAACTCGAATTGGAGTTAGATATGGATTAGTGCTAATACACAGGGGCTGTACTTTCGAGTGGCTTGGTTGAAGAAAAGATTTGAGGCCCACTTGCAAATTATAGACTTCTTTTTACTGAGATTTCGGGCTGGGCCATGTCTTTTAGGCATACAGAAGCTCAATCATGATATTATAAATATTGAGCCCGTATGCAGGCCTAGGACAAACAAAATCCATCCGAATGTGTGTATGACAACCTAAAGAAAATTGAAGGGCCTATTTTTTTTTGCAAGATATATGAGAATTCCTAAATGGAGGTATCCGAATTCCTTATTTGTGTACAAGCAATTTTCATGGAAAGGGAAAATTGCTGCATCAGCAAATCCATGGTTTTTAAAAACTTCGGAAAGGGTTTTCTATGGAAGTTAAAAACTCATGTTTGGTACAAATTCTTTTTACTTGGTGAATTGGTGCCAATGTTGTTTGGTGCGGCTGAGGATTCCTGTTTGAAAACTACTATTGAGGAATTTGATTAAATAAAGGGGGGGGGGGGGGGGGGGTGGGGTTCAGTTTTCTATGGAAATTGACTTCCCATACCCCCCCTACCCCCGTAGGAAGCCTATTTACATTCTTAGGAAGGAAGAAGCTGACATGGCAAAAACGTAATTCCGCGGAAAGCTGCGTGAAAAATATATTTCTACCTTAACATAGGCAGAGGTCCCAATAACCAAATCTTTATTGAATATCAATTTGACGTGATTAACTAGTGATTAACTATAATTCCTATTAAAAAAATCAAACCAAAAAGAGAGAAGGACACATGATTTTTACATGGAAAACCCTGCTCGAGAAAAAACCACGGGCCTTATCGTCTACGCCAACAGACAATCAAGCACTATATAAAAAAACGAAGATTACAAGAATACTTACAACCATTTCCCAGTTGTTGACTCAATCTAAGGACTGCTTCAGATCTTGTTGACAACTCATCACAAATCTTCATCGTGCTTGAGCAGAACCACCTTCAAGAAAGGAGGACGGAATCAGATCTAATATTAACTTGAACTTCAGCGCAGCAGGACTAGAAGCCTTGGGGGAACTTAATGGATCTCTCAAATCTTCTCTTGATCAGTGTTATTCATGAGAGAAAGAGAGATAAAGCCTTTTTATAAGTCTTAAAAAATGTGTCTCAAAGGCTTAAGGAATAGGAAGTTGTCTTTAGAGAATTTTAGAAATAGAAGTTCTGCTAAAACTAGAATTCTTAGGTTCACTCGAGCAGACAGGGGAGTTCGTTCGAGCAAACTACTCTCTGTTTGCGGACGTTTAGCGCAGAATCTTCTTGGGTCGAGCGGTCAGAATGGGTGGTCGAGCGATCAACATTCCGTAAGGGGTTCGCTCGAGCGGTCAATAGGTTCGCTTGAGTGAACTGCGCTCTATCTTCAGAGTATCGATCCAGAACATAATTGCTCGAGCGGACAACTAGATGGGTTGAGCGAAGACAACTCTCACTCGAGCGACCTCTGTCCATCTTCAGAATCCAAAATTTCTTTCTTTTTAGGAAAGAGATCTTTAGCAGTCCGTATTCTAAATAAAATACCAGTTTAAGAAATCTCAGTTTTGTCCAATAACCTATGAATTAGCCAACTAAAAACTTTACACTACAGCACCAAGCGCATGAAAAAGGGGTTTTTTTTGCAAAAAAAAAAAAAAAAAAAAAAAAAAAAAAAACTTCCTTTTATGTGGAAATGGGCTACACAAACATGCCTTAAGGGTTTGTTTGTGCACAACCACAGAAAAGGAAACTTGCCTTTCCTTTTATACGTTAGTTGCTTTCTCAATGGGGAGATGGGAATTATGGATCCGTTCTGGCGAGGAAAAGCAGGCAATCACAACACCGTCGGAAATCAAGGAGATGGGAATCTTCGCTTTACCAAACACTAGTGGGGAAGTCACCAGAAAATCCAGTGCCCTGTCTCCGCTCGTTCCTGCTGAAATCACCATTGCACAAACACACCCTAAATGTTGTCTGTCTCCTAGTTGGATTCATAAATGCTTAATGATACCTAAAAATTTTGAAAAAGCTGGGGGAGAATTTGGAAAATTTTACGAGTAAAAAGTAGTAATCCGTGAGGGCTGGATTTTTGAAACTCAAGTATCAAATAAAAAATTTCAAATACAAGAGGAAAACCATGGACATGCTACCAGAAATTTCCAACAACTAAAATTCCAGTTAGGAATTCTTGCCAAACAAACCGTGAAATACTAATACGTTGGGCGATACATAATAAAGGTTTTGGGCATGTGTACTGTCTACAGTAGGTTTTGAAACCATGAACATGTGTAGGATTCAAGTGGAGTCCATAGTGTTTTAAGATTGGACAAAATTACCAAAAAGGGATCCGTATCCGTCCTTTGAGAGTTATACTTATTATTATATAGAGGATTTTATGGAAGAATACCTGTCAGATGGTCCGTATACGAAAAAAGGGCCTCATAGTTCCAACTGTACAAAAAAGGCTCTCTCCCCAATTTTAACTTCCTTTTTTTTTTGCCTTTTTTGACCGAGCGACGATATTGTCGTTTGTTTCAGAGTTGAGCAATGATATCATCGCTCGTTTAAGAGTTAAGTAACGATATCATCGCCCGTGTCTTCTTCTTTCTCTTCTCCCTCCACTTTCTCCATCTCTCCCACTCCATTATCTCGCCCACCCACCATCGACAACACCTCCATCTCTATACAACTCTACTTTTTGGTCTTCTACAAGTTCGAGACTATTGGCATTTGTGATGGGGCCCACTTGTGTTTACATGTGGGTGGACCCACTCACAAAGATACATCCCTTACAAAGAGTCTCATGGTGATATGGATAAGAATAGTCTGACATTTATCAACTCTGTATCTCTCTATCATATCTACATTCAAATTCAAAATGAGAGAGATTTATCTAATACTTTATCCTAATCATCTCTCAATTCGAATTTGAGTAGAGATTTTATCAAGCTATATATATATAGACATGAGAGATATCAGTTGGAATAACTTTTTCTAAAAATTATCTCCCTTCCACTAGATTTAGAATTCTCCACCATCATCTTCTACATCTAAGGTGTCCATCCTTGCCCCCTTGCCCAATCCACTAGATCTAGAATTCCCCATCATCATCTTTTACATTTAAGGTGTTCATCCTTGCCCATTGGGTCTTGAGGAGTGAATCATACGTGACTGATCTTTCACAGATCTCCAGGTTTAAGCCGACATTGTCCTTATTGCGTTTGTAGCGGCCAAACTCTCTTAGACCCGTGCTTCCGCTGAATATACGACTTAGAGAGACCCTTCTCTTTCTTTTTTCTTCTTTCTTTCTATCTGTCTTCACCGGGAAGATTTAGGTAATATGGTTTTCTTAGTTGGTTGGTTGCAATAAATTTGAAGCATCTGGATGACAACTACAAGGGAACAAGCCAGGGGCCTTTGCTGATCTAGAGCGACTAACTCGATGGTCTCTCTACCCTGTTTTGCGACATTCTCAAGGTCTATATATATAGCCGCCGGAGAATGGAAGCGTATATCGTTGTGTATCATTAAGTATTGAAGGGTCGGGAGTAGTTTCGTTAAAGAAGAAGGGCCGATTTCTCATCCGATGACCCACCTCAAAAGCAATGGTGACATCTACTACAAAACTGACGAGGGATTCCGCTGCCAAATTCGAGAGTTCCACCAAAACAAGCCGATGGGGATCGGGCACTATTGATGGCTCATGCAGCATTAGTTCTCTCCGCTTGCCAACTGACCTCGCAGAGCATCTATGAATTGTGTGTAGCTATCCTCGGTGGCACCTACGTTGGTGTAACTTCACCGTTTGGTAACTAAGAGTGTGTGTTGCTCTACTACCATACCATTGGTGGGCACATCAAAGCTTGTCTAACTACCACATTCCACCAAACCCATGTTGCAACCACAATCCACACCTTTGTATTTCCTCTCATTATCAACTGCGGGAATAGATTTATCAACTTTCACTTTCACCCATGAATATACTCCAAACCCAGCTTATCAATAGAATATTAATAGGAGTTGGGTGAGAAATAGAGTGGGGGGATGGAGAAAGAAGAGGGAGAAGAGAAAGAAAGAAGAGGAAGAAGATACGAGAGCGATCATATTGTTGCTCAACTACTTTGAAATGAACGACGATATCATCCCTAAGTCAAAAAGGTCAAAAAAGGAAGTCAGAATTGGCGGAGGGGACTTTTATTGGAATTAGAACTATGAGGTCCTTTTTCATTACCGTAAAATCCTCTATTATATATTAATAAAGTGAAGCAATTTAGCTTTAATTTAATTGTCAATGAAGCCCACAATTGCGTTGCGAGATAGAAACAAAGAAAACGACTTTTAAAAAGAAATTAAACTATGAATAATCAAACAGGAAATTAATTAAAAGGAAGGACAACAAACTGATGATTTTGTATAATCTTGCTAGATAAAATATAGTAATAGGACTAAAAAAAAATCTCATGAGTCATCTCATAGGAAATTAAATGATCGATGATATTCTACTATAAAAGCAATGGACTCAGAATCAGGTTTGGATCCTATAATATTTTGGACCTTGACTAAGACCCTCACCCAGCCCTAAGGGGTAGCTCAGTTGGCTTAGGACCATAATTTGCATCCGGAGGTTGCAAGTTCGAAACTGCACTACTACACTATACTAGGGCTATAGGAGACTTTACCCTGCTTCCCTCTCGGTCGAGAGGGATTAGTCCGGACAATAAAAAAAGAACCTTCATGTCCATACTCTCAGATAAATGCAACTCAAGACCCCAACTAGTACATAGACAACATGTGGTTACTCAATTGGGTTGGCAGCCCCCGACTACATGATAGTGAATATATATTACAATATTGAGTCTATTTGTAACAATTACATATATCACCAGTCGTCTTGCACTGTGTGGACAACCGGTGAGGCCCAGCCTGGGGTCCATATAATCCATCCTATCCCTCACAAACTACTACCCACCTCCCCCAATGTCACAGGTCCCCTGATTTTTACACCCATCCGAGGTAGACCTGACCATAAAATTGGAAAAAAAAAAAAAAATGAAATTCTAAATTTGTTAGACATGAGGGTCACGTACCAAAAGGTCAAGATGATCGAACATACTTGAAATCTCATATATGCATGGCAAACACATGTTTTAAAGGCTGAATCTAAATCAAGGGGCCCAATCCTAGCCATGTGCAACAGTTGGTGTGAAATTCTACATGCAATCCATCTAGGCCAAATCATGGGCCTCGCTCCAGAAGGAAAATGCTTCACTAATAGCTCAGTACATTGATGACCTTAATCATATCATTCAAGCTGTTGATCTAACAACTAAGAAGCAAATCATATCATTCAAGCACTTGATCTAAGAACTAACCTAGGGTTGCAAACGGAACGGTTCCGGATCAGAATCATACTGGATCCAGACCTGTTTCTAAATAACGGTTTCGATTCCGGATCAAGTTTTGACTTGGAACCTATTTTATTAGTTTCAAACCCAATTCCGATAAGAAAACCCTGATCCGTTTTCAAAATTGGGTCCACTTAGAGGACTAGAATCAAGTTTCAAAATTGGTTCTAATTTCTTCTCATTTTTTAATTTTTTTTTCTTAAACTAGCCATATCATTCAACTTATAAAGTGCATCAAGTCTACGACTTCTAATATTATATATAAAAATGTCTAAAATAAGTTAATTTTGAGGTACAATTTGCGACATCAAAGAATCATATGTCAAATACCGGGTCTAGGGGTCGGAACCTATATAGACCCAGAATCGGGCCATTTATCAACCAGAACCAAAATTGGATCGGACCCAGACCCGTTTATAAACCGAAACCTAAAATAGGTTTCGAACTCGTATTTTTGCATGTTGAAACTTCTTGGTAATCGGAGAACAAGAAACCCGTTTGCAACTCTACCCATACTTGATATTTTTCATTTATTAAGAGAAACCAATTTCATTCCTAAGAAGCAAATCATATCATTAAGCCGTTGATCTAACAACTAAGAAGCACCCATACAAGATATTTTTCATTTATTAAGAGTAATCAATTTCATTCCCATTTGGTTGGTATAGTTGGCTGGATCCAAGAACAAAGGCATGTTCTAAGATAAGTATAGTATTATAGAACCCCACAAACACAAACAAGGCCAGAAAAAAAGGTGGTGCGGCGAGCATTTTTCGGCCCATGTAACGCTCGTGCCGACACCAGTCCAACTCCAGAGTCTCGAGGCCACAAACGCTACGTAGCTCTCATCCTGTCTCCTCCTCCTTCTTGTTGTAGTTTTCTCGGTGGTTGTGAAGAAAACAAAAAAGGTTTGCAGAAAACGAAACCCCATCTCCCTCTCTCTAAGAAGACAGAGAAGAAGAACATTGAATTGAATTGAATATAAAAATCTTCTTTGTATTCATCTCTACTTCTCTTCTTCTTCTTCTTCTGCTGTCTTCAATCCCCTGCAAATCGCCCTCTTCTTAGTTGTATGTATATATAAATTATTAGTCATTATATAGACAACAACATTGAATTGAATTGAATAGTATTTGTATATATATATATATATATATTAAAAGACCCCACAGGCGAGAGAGGGGAGAGAAAGAAAGAAAGAAAGAAAGAAAGAAAGAAAAAGAGAGAGAGAGAGAGCGGGGCATGCAAAAATCTGTGCTTTGCACGTCGTCGTCATCAGTTTTAAATTTGAAATGTTGCCCATCATTGCATTTCATGTATCAGGGCTCTGTTGGGCCTCAAGAGCATCAGCTGCTGCTAAATTGGACGTTGGATCAGAGTCCCCTTCTGTATTCTTCTTCATTGTCTTCTTCTTCTTCTTCTCCTTCTTCTATTCTTTTCTTCTGCCCATAAACAGAGGTAAGGAGGAAGAGGTGGAGGAGGAGAAGGAGATGAGGCCGGGATTACGCGCTGCGCCGGAGATGGTGTTGCCTCCATCTTTGCCTGAGAAGGTATGTGGTTTTGAGGATATTAATGCAATGATGTTATTGGTTTTTGTTATTGTGTTTATTTATTTGTTGGTTCATGTTAATATGACCCTGTTTTTATTTTCCCACATAGCTGATGTAGACGACATGAATGAAAGTGTTCCTTCATATGAATATTCACTATTGCATTATATGCATTTTGTGAGATTCTCTGTCTGGGTATGGTGGGTGACAACTTTGAAGATTAGTGATCATAATATGGGAAGACCCCATCATAGATTGTAAATTTTCCATTTTGATGATTGAGTGACATTACCAGGTGATCGTGTTTGAGCCCAGATTCTGTTTAATCCAATCAGAGATTTTTAAATTGCCATTGACCATATTCTGTTTAAGCTAATCAGCGATTTTTAAATTGCCATTTATCATCATCCAATTCAGAGTGATTTAGAGTTAGTTTGGGGAGCCTAGTGAAATATATCATGCCACATCATCCTCATAATCATCATCTAAAATTATTCATACTAGACCAGATCGGTCTTTAGACGATGTTGTTGAAAATTAGTATGAATTTACTATGTGGAAGTTGTGGAAGTTGATACTAGGTCAGTTTCGATATGTAGAAATCCCATTTTACTTTGTTTGATAGAGAAATTCTCAATGGGCGTATTTGATATTGGGATGAACCAGCCTAAAGTCATTTAGTGGAATACAAACTTTGTTCAAGCAAGTCTACAATTTTAGGGGATTTTTATGGAATTATCCTGGGTAAAATTCTTTGAACAAGCCTTTTTTGGGTTTTACTTCAAACATGAAAACTGAAACTTGGGAATGGGAGTCCCAACCATCGCACATGTGTCTATTTGAAATGTAGGTATATCATGGGAGATGTCGGAGTTCTGCTTGTCATACAGTTTGAATTCATGGCCACTGGATTCTATCGAATCATTTGCGTTAACATTGTTGATTTTGCAGTTATCTCTTGTTTAGTGATGAATTTACTCTCTCTCTCTCTCTCTCTCTCTCTCTCTCTCGTTTTCTCTCTCGTTTAGAGATGAATTTAGTCTCTCTCCCCCTCCTCCCCAAACACACACACATCCCTTCTCTCCAAAATTATTGCAAATTTATTCAATATTGACATGAATCTACCAGATTTTAGCAGATTCAGAATTTCAATTAGTGATCATTAAATTTTAGCACACATGCTAGTTCTTTGTTTCCTTTATATGTAAATTTATCACAATTTGTGGATCTTTGTTTCATACATAAAATTTGGCACATTTGATTTAAATCTCTACTATTTAAAAGGAGTAGCTTCCTAATTTGTTTTTGTTTTCCTTTGTAATTTGTTCTTGTGATATTTCCTTTTTTAAGATAAAGTGCTTACCATCCAATTCAGAGTGTAAATCTCTGATCACTGATGCCATGAATCATCAGAACTGAACCCATGAAGTTACTGAAGTAAAAAAAACTGTACAGATTTGATTCAATGGGAATCAATGATCGTAAAGCCTGCAATGAAGCTTTACTGAATTGAAATGTGTAACTGGAAACCTGGAAGATTACTGGAGCTTACTGCATTCTCAATAGAAGGCCCCAATCTCTCTCTAAAAGAAACTGCATCTGTCTTGACTGTCAATGTAAATGGGTTGATAGTTGACATACTTGTAACATTAATTTTACCTCCCTATTATTTGGGGATGTGTTCCATGTGATTTTACTGCTGATGTGCTGAGTAGAAGAAGAGCATAGAGAAAATTAGTTCTGTGTTTTCTGCACTAAAATTAAACATTATATCAATAGTATTTCCAACAATTCACTCAATTCATTTCAAATTGATATCAGAATCAACCTTTTCTAATAGTCAATATTGGTTATACCTTGCTGGGTGAAGCTTGGTCATCTGTGTTTTTTTTTTTTTTTTTTTATGATGAAAGTACAAATATACTGTAATGCAGTCGGTCAAGGGCTCCAACATGTTGCAACATCAACAGAAAGTTAAGGACTTAGCTGGTGGTTCTCATGGGTGGGCAGGCAACTTCCTTCTGATGGCGGAGCTTCGGACCAAGATAATGAGCTTCAGAGACATTCTTGACCTTCCTCCTTGCAATGGATCTATTCCCTTGAATGAGGTTTTTTTGTTGATTATTTATCTTTCCCAGAAGTCCTTAGCTATAATTTTTGTTTCTTTTCACCCACACCACATTTAGTTATGGATTCCTTAACTAATTAGAAGGCAGCTCCTTATTTCAATTTCAGTTGCATTTTCAAACATTTTTTTTGGGTTTTATCTTGCAGTTATTGATGCATACAGTGAGGGACCTGCATAAGCTGTATCCTACATTTGTATCATGTCCTGCGACATCCGAAATGATGTCGACATCTCCATATCAGGTTCAACAATCTTTTTTTTTTTTTTTTTTTTTTTTTTTTTTTTTTTTTTTGTTTTTAAAATTGCTGATGAATACTTTAGTTGTAGTTTTATATTATAAACTGATTTATTAAAATAACTCTTCATGTAGGGACTGCATCATTTTTATGATGCTCTTGGATCTGTTGAAGATTCATGGTCTAAGACTCATAATCGGTGTGGCAAATTCAGTACTGAGAAAGATATCATTGCAGAGGAACAAAGTTTCGAGGAGCTTGGTATGAAAACCTCTCTGTAACTGTTCAGCTTTTGACATTTTAATCTTCTTTGAGAATTACAGAGCAGTTCCTTTACTGTAACTGATGATTTGTTATGTTAAAGGCAAAATGGTCCTAAAAAAGCTTGGTTACATGAGTGAAGCAGCGAATGAAATTTTCGATCTAATGGATGAGGAAGATGAGAAAAGTACACGTTCTGCCGAGGATGTACCAGATTTTACATCGAGAGATTTGTTAAAGGATGCTCATTCTGCCAACAAAGCGGCTTACTGCGAGTCTCCTCACACCCCAACGTCAGTCCTACCTGATGCAAACATATATTCACTAAATATTGGGGAATTCCCAACTGTATCTTATCCGACAGCTCTTCTCTTGCCTCTTAGACTTAAGGCCAAGGGGAAGTTGAAGCCCATTGATGTAAAGCGTCTATCATTCCACATGCTCCCTCATGTTTCCTTTCAGAATTTCGCTCTGGAGAATCGAATTAGCAAGACATTTAATGCTTTGGAGCCTAGCAACTATGAGGGAAGTAGCAATTCCAAAGCTTTGCCCGTCAATGTAATAACTGCTTCTGCAAATCCCATGGTGGAAATGGATGAGACTGCAAGTGTCCAAAATCCTGTTTTGCATGACGTCACTAGTGAGAAAGCTGATGACAATGACAGTAGACCTACAAAACGACGTGTGCTGCCACCAAATCCAATGCCATCATCTATGTTTTTGGCAACTGAATCTGCACACCCATTGCTACCACAACCTCAAACTATGCTTCCTCCAATTCAAACTACACCACAACACAGGCTTTCACCAATTACGCCAAATCAGTCTACACCTCCAGCACCACATTCGCCTATGCTTCTGCTGAAACAATGTTCAGCAGCACCACCACCTCCTCCGCCACCTACGCCAACTCATTCTGCACCACCAGCACTCAATTTGCCTACGGTTCTGCTAAAAAAATCTTCAACACCGCCACCACCACCACCTCTTCTGCTAAAACAATCTACAATCCCGTCACCACCAGTGCCTATGCTTCCATCAAAAGAATCTACATTCCTTCCACCTCCGCCTCCACCTCCGCCTTCCATTCTTCCATCAAAAGAAAATGCAGTCCAGTCATTGCCACCAATGCCTTTGGTTCCACCAAAAGAATCTGCGCACCAACCACCACCACCACCACCACCCATGTCTCTATCGAATGGATCTGCACCACCTCCACCTCCTCCACTTGGTGCAAGCAAAGCCTTACGCCCCAAGAAAGCGAATACAAAGTTGAAGAGATCAACCCAAATGGGGAGCCTGTATAGATTACTTAAGGGGAAAGTGGAAGGACGTAGTCACAATGGCAAGTTGTCTAATGCGAAAATGAGTCAGGCTGGAGGCTCTGGTGAGAACAAGGCACAAGGCATGGCTGATGCATTGGCAGAGATAACAAAGAGGTGCCTTTTCTCTGACCTTTTACTAGAAACTCAAAAAAGAATGAAGTCGGAGAATTTTTGGAGCAATGTTTACTCCTAAAAAGCATTCTTTCTGTTTCTTTCTACTGTTTCTACTAGATCTGCTTACTTTCGACAAATTGAAGAAGATGTTCAGAAGCATGCCAAATCAATCATGGAGATGAAATCAGCTATCAATTCATTCCAAACAAAGGACATGACTGAGTTGCTTAAATTTCACCAGTATGTTGAACTTCATCTTGAGGATCTAACTGATGAAACACAGGTAACACTCATCATGAACTCCTTCAATTTTTATTTTATTTTATTTGGTAGAATTGAATCATCTCTTTTATCAAATTCACACATTTAGAGATTCTCAGGTATTATCAAGGTTTGAAGATTTTCCTACAAAGAAGTTGGAAATGTTAAGGTCTGCTGCCGCATTATATTCAAAGCTTGATGGTATAGCCACCAACTTAGAGAGCTGGAAGATAGAGGTTCCTCTGGCCCGGCAACTCGAAAAGGTTGAGTGCTACTTCAACAAGGTCTGTTTTCTCCCCATTCATGCCTTTGTGTTTCTGTCATTGATATTTCTACCTTAACATTATCTGATAACATGGACAGATCAAGGTAGAAGTGGATGCAATAGAACGCACCAAGGATGAAGAAGCCAAGCGGTTTCAGAGTCACAAGATTGAGTTCGATTTCAGTGTTATTTTCCGGATTAAGGAATTTATGGTGGATGTCTCCTCGAATTGCATTGAGATGGCACTGAAGGTATGTGAATTTGACTGACTACTTCGTGTCAAAGGCAGAGGCTTTTACTTTCCTCTCATGCATTTTAAACATAGGAAGAACTAATGAAAATGAAAGAACAAACATCTATGAGAAAATCAACATGAAGAAATAGTCGAAGTTAGCTCCAAAATGAATTAGTTGAGAAAAATGAGACTAGATATCTTGTTATGAATTTCTACAAAAAGACCACAAAAGTATCCTTCCTAGTTACAGTAAAAAAGGCAAGAAGTGAAAATTAATGAAGGAGATTTAGGTGAATTTTGGATATGGGAATAACTGTGCTTCCTCTACCCTTTGCTGGGGTTTCTGCTTTCCTTGACAGTGGAGAAAACCCCATCAAGGTGGTATCCGCTTTTACCCACCAAAAATGCTACCAAACAGGACTGGGAATAGTACCTAGAGAAAATTCTTTCTCTACTCCCACTTTATCCACATCCTAATAGGCCTTAAAGGGAATGGAATTGGTATTCTCTGAGGCAACATGGGCAGGCCGGACCATGACCTAGTCCAATCTCAACCAGAATTCAATATGGCTATGAGTTATCCTGAATGGACCAAAGGCACAAGCCTCAAGCCCAAGACACTGCATTTTGTTTGCCAACTGCTTGTGGCAACACAACTGCCATTAACAGCTAACTCAATTTATCCAAACACAAACTAGACCCTCCCAAATGCTGGCTAAATAAAAGCCCATTTTCAAAAGTAAAACCTATTGCAAAATGTTAAAAAAAAATAAAAAAAAAATGAACATACATGGTGAGATTGTTATCTCAGGCTAAAAAATCATCTCCGGTCGACCAAATATATTTCAGTATGCAAAAGAAAACCATGAATTAAGATTCATGACCTCGCTTTAGGGGCTAAGGTGTAAGTGATTATCCGTATAGTCCAACACCTAAACAAGTAAGTTGGAGGTGATCCATACCATTACAAGTTCTTAAAGAGTAAGAAGAAACCTACATTTGTTAAAAGGTGTCAAAAGAGCATCAACGCTCACCCCTAAAGTCAACCCTTTCATGTCTATGATTATATGTATATTTGAAAATTCTGCCACATCACCACATTAATGAATTTTTTTCCATTTTGGTTAGTTTTGTCTGAATAATTTTTGTAGGTAACTTCTTTTCTTTAGGGCCCTTTTGCTTGGATGGAGTTCATGGTAGAATGAGTTCCAATAAAGGAATATTAAAGGGGTGAGGAGTGAAGGATACGAGATGGAGATGTAGATGAGACCCGGACTTCTCTAAGATTGATTTACTAGGGTGGTGGCTGGGTGTTCATTCTCCACCAAAGTAGAAATTATTTGATGGTTATTTGTGGATATTCACCTTTGTTTCTTCAATTTTAGCCACTTCGTAGGAATACATTTCTCAAAGTTCTAAAGGAATTCAATTCCATGGAAATGAACAGGCCCATAATGCTTTGGATGGTCCTATCATAGGCTGTTTGTCAATTAACTTAGCCCAAGAAAACCACTATCTAAGTCAAGTAGAGTCAAATTACCTAAAATATAAAATTGAAACTACTTTGTCTCCTCCCATTTATAAGTCTGACTCAGCAGTGATTCTCAACACATGTTCGGCTTGTTTTACAGGAGAGCAAAGAAACAAAGGAGGATGCTGCTAGAGAAGGTGGAACCAAGCACAATGCCCGATTGAAGGCTTGCTCTAAGACTCTTTGGACAGCATTTCAGCTGGCATTTCGTGTCTACAACTTTGCGGGTGGACAGGATGATCGAGCTGACAAGTTGACTACCGAATTGGCTCAAGAAATTGAGACATATGCCAACCACTTTTGATCCTCTTTGCAGATACTTTAATGGAAATAGTAGACCTTATACTTGATTGATGTAGTCTGCAACAACACATACCGTTTTGATTCGGTTCATGCTTCTTTTGGCGGCCGCAGTGCAAGCTTTTTTCATTCCTTTTTATTTTTTTGTGGTGACAAACCAAGTGAGGTTTAGTTTCTGTGTTCTTAATAGAACCAGAACTTTTTGCTCTGTTCATTTTGCATGGTTGAAGGTGCTGAAACTAATATCACTTGTGTGCATATTTTGCAGGAAGTACTATCAATTATGGTGTTTCTTAAACACCGTTATCTGTAATCTCATAATGCTTGTATGTCTAATTATTTCCTTTAGATTTAGCTGTATTTTCTTTCCAGCGATTGGATATCACATGTGCATATGGTGGCCCAGTAGATTTATGGTTCTGAGCACTCTGTGTTGCTTGAAGCTTTGCAAGCAGCTAGAGTCAGCAACTGGGAACTGGGCCTGCATAGTTCAGGCCAGACTTACACATGCCTCTGTTTATCTGGCCTGATAAGTAGTAAAGAAGTGTTAAGATTTTTATGCACTAGAAGGCCTGGCAGACTGGTCTGGCCCATAGCTTTTTTTTTTTCTAACAAGGCATAAGCCCCAAAGCCATAAGGCTACAAAACAGAAACTGAAACAGAGCTATACAGATGCCAATTCAAAACAGAAAATTAGGCTAAGCCTAGAAAAACCAAAATGGGATGAGGGTACTATAGAGGAACCTGCTTAGCTGATAAGGAAAGGCTCCAGCCTCTCATTTGATCCTCGAAGATTGCCTTGGCCCCGCTCTAAAGAAGCCTTCCCTTCCAATTGTTGTGCTTTGAATCATTACGGAGAAGCCGGAGGATAGAGATGGCAGCAGCCCATTATCTTCCAGAGACATCTCCACCTGTTTAGATGACTTCTCATATAGCAGCAGCTAAGGTTGGGGCTGAAGAAGATTGGCCATGTGAAACAAGTAACCAAGACCAGAATGCATTAGCAAGCCTACACACAAAAAACAAGTGAAGATCCGATTCCTCCTCAAGGTGGCAGGAGTAGCATCTTGATGCCAGCGAGCTGCCTCTCTTCTTTGCTATCGCATCTGTGGGAGTTTTCTTCTGGAGAAAACGCCAGGAGAAGCAAGCCAGACGTGGGCTGCCTAACAACCTTATTCCAAATGAAACCCGTCCAAGGAAGATCAGGACCCCTAGATCTCAAGAGGTGCCAAGCCACCTTGACAGACAGACTGCCAGAAGAGGATCCCAGCCAAGAGAGAGTATCAGGAGAAGAAGAAACCGAGATGTCTCTGGTGTAAAGAAGCAAGAAGTCCTTTTAGGTCTGCTGGCAGGTTTTGAGGGAGGGATGCTCCAAGAATTCTCAGAAGTTATGTCCTTCAGGGCGCGTTTGATAATTTTACAAGTATAGTCAAGTCAAGTATAGTGCATGTCCAACGGTCCGAATTTCCACCATACTGCATTTGGTTGCATCCGGAAACAAATAGCTTTGAAATATTTTTAACTTTACAGTTGTAGTTACTAGATGGCCGTACCGTCATAGATTGCTATGTCCACCATAGGTCTTCCTGTCTCTCATATGTACCCCGCCCAAAGTAAAGTTGGAAGTACTCAGAATCTGCGTTGAAGCTTCTCGTCGGTTTCTATTTCCTCTTCACCATCGTCCCTCCCCTTCTGCTGTGAACCGAATCAAATGCGCATCACCATCTCTCCTTGAAACGCTTTAAACCTTCATAACTATGAAAACCTACTTTTCCATCTAACCCTCTTTAACATTACTGCTTCCAACAATCTGTCCATCATATCAACAGTATTTCTTCATCACTCTGAAACCCTAGTCCTTATCACCTGCTATCATACAGCCTCTTCTAGCCCTTCGTCATAACAGCGACGGAATAGCAGGTGGTTTTGAAAAACGGGGTGGATTTCCTGATTGCAATCGATTTCGGGCATACGCTTGAGAGGACACGCCATGGCTGACAGGTCCGTGGCTACAGAAAGGCTCCACGCAGTGAGCAGCACTGCTTCACCTTCATTCTCCTCCACCAACCACAACTTTGCCGGGAGATAGCAGTTAAATTCAAGGGTCCACTACCGCTGACGAGGACGACCTACTTATCAGCCAAACCTGTTCGGGATCATAACTTCTAAGCAACATCTCTCCATCAGTTCATCTCTTCTAGCCCTTGCGAGACGAGGTCTAGTACATCTAGCCGTAATAGATCTGCGTTTGTAGACTGCCAAAACTCTCCGGAACGAGTACGATGTGCTAGGGATGATGGAGGATAAAACTTGGGTGAGGGATTTCTTTTGATCAACGGGTATTGGGGTTGTTTCGACATCACCAGCAGAAATTATTTACTCTCGGACAACAACTACGGCTGGGAGAGTAGCTCATCTTATGAGGGATCGACTTAAAGTCTATGCGCGTCCTGCAAGAACGAACGCATTCACCCAGCAACATGTCAGTCCTCTCTCGTAATAAGTAGACGGTAAATCAATGGTCAGATGGTGGTTCGTCATAGGGTAAATGCAGTAGGTCAAGTTATCTACCAGAGATCTTGGCGCAATTACTCTCTTGGTACTCATTCAAAGAATCCCTCTATAAAAAGGAAGCAGCTATAGTGTATGACGCATAACGTTGCAACAGAACAACTGGAGTAAAATGACTTCCGAGGCGATACAAAACATGTCCGTCGATGACCAAGGTATAAACGCTTTCCTCTTTTCGCAATGTTTGTTACTGTAAAACAAGCACATTCAAGCACAAATATACTTGACAATTAATGCGGTTAATTAGCCTGGTTTCGCACCTAATACGTGTAGTATACTGAAACTTACATGCAACGAAGTCGACAGACTTGATCTATATTTTTGTTAACTGAGATCAGTTGTATTGTAAAGATACCCAAATTTGCCAATTATAAGGTATTTGTTCTATTGGTACAACTTGATTGAATGCGTACGGTATCGTACGATTGTCAACATTGCATCAATAAAATCTGTTTGGCAATAGAATATTTGAAAGGGGTTGATAGTTTCAATCCGTGCAGGGGGGTCACAAAATTGGTTGCCCCCCTTTCTGCTATAAACTGAAAGCGGGTTCTGATATATTGACCCACTGTTATGCTTTGTTGATAACCGTCTCCGGAATGTTGGAGCACCCAACAGTTTAACAGTCAAAATTCTAGGAGTTCTTGCTAACCTCTTTCTGCATCAAGTCCTTAGAAATCCACGCTTGCAATTTGCCACTACAATCGTGAGACAATAAGATGGATGGTACAAGATGCTTTTTCAAAAAGGTTAATAAAGAGAGGAAGGAAGCAAGATTAAAAAAAAAGAAAGCAATTCTTGCAGTTCTGTGGGCAGCCTTGGCTGCATGGCAAATGCAGGTAGCGGCCGCTAGCGCAGTGCTTTTCTAGTACCAAAATAAGGCAGATTCCCGGAAGAAGAGGACTGCTGAAAGAGCTCACTACCTTTCCAAGTTAACAGAAGGAAGGGACGAAGAGTGTATTAGTCAGCTTAGACTAAACAAAGAGAGTTTTGATTACCTCTGCGATCTGCTCAGAGTCAGAGGGCTACTGAAAGACACTCGCGACGTCACTGTTGAGGAAGAGGTCGCAGCATGCTTGCACATTCTGGCACATGCTGTGAAAAACAGAACAATTGCATCGAGGTTTCTACGATCAGGGGAAACAGTCAGCCGACACTTCCACGGAGTTCTCCATGCTATTCTAACATTAGCACCAAACTTCGTCAAACAATCTAACATATATACTTCAGCGGGACCTTCCAACTTCAAGGTATAATGTCTACCCTGTGTGTTTTTTAAATGCAATTGTCAACCAATGTTTTTTTTTTTTTTTTGACATTGTTTTTTTTGTTATGTGTTGTGGTATAATCTTGCACTGATTGACAATTTTCAACTAGGATTGCGTTGGTGCGATTGATGGCACCCACATACCCGCCTTCCTACCAGTGCAGTCACAATCAGCATACCGAAATAGAAAGGGGACGTTGACACAGAACGTCCTGGCAGCTTGTGGGTTTGACTTAAAATTCCAGTATGTCCTTCCCGGCTGGGAGGGATCCGCAACAGACGCACGAGTCCTACAGAATGCGCTGACAAGGGGTGATCCACTGGTCGTTCCACCAGGTATATACATCCTACCCTGTACGGTTTTCATCCCACTTGAAAAATAAAACGTCCCAATCAAAAAGAAAGTAACCACTCGTTCTCCGATCTCTATTACTATAGGCCGGTACTACCTCGTGGACGCCGGATTTGCAAATGCTCCGGGATTCCTCGCACCCTACCGTGGAGTCCGATATCATTTGAAGGACCACCGAGGAAGAACACCTCAAGATCCAAAAGAACTTTTTAATAAAAGGCATTCGCAGGCTCGTAATGTAATCGAAAGGGCATTCGGTCTATTAAAGGGACGCTTTGCCATCTTACGGACAGCCCCTCAGTATGACTTCATCCACCAGGTGTCGATAGTACATGCCTGCTGCACCTTGCACAATTTTATCCTAGAGCAAAATTATGAGTTTGATGACACTGAAGAAACTAGTGCTAAAGATGCTGTCCAAAATGAGGAGGGAGGTAGCGAGGTCGATCTTTGTGGGGTTTTCAGGCCATACAGCCAAAGAGAAAGGGACGAGTGGCATGCCTTCCGTGATAACTTCGCAAACAATTTATGGGAAGAGTACCATATGAATATGACACATGGATGAATATATCGTGTTCCATATTAGAGTTCTCAATATCTTTGAAAATGCACTGATGCATTTCAGTTGCATGGACTTGTAGGTTGTGCTGTATCACTCTAAAAATATTTAGTTGGTGTCCATTTATGAAAAGATTCACTCTGCTGTAATTTTAAAGTGTCCTAGTTCTGTGTGAATCTCTATAATGCACGTTTTTTCAGTTTCTGACCATCACTTGTGTTGAAAATTTTCATTCTTATAATAATAACATCTATGATTGTAGCTCCACCAAAGCCTTCACGCAAAAACAATGTCTTCAATGCGGAGCTGGACGACCAATTGCTAGAACTGATGCTGGAGCAAGTAACAATGGGGAGGAAGGGAGACAGGGGATTCAAGGATGAAGCTTATGTGTCTGTTGCGAACGCAATGACGGCCCATGGCACAACAGGCAAGAAGTTTACGGAAGGGACGATCCGGAATAGATGCAAGTACCTCAAAAAACAATACGCCATCTGTACAGAGCTACTTAATGCATCTGGGTTCGGGTTTGACAATGCAACGAAGCGCGTCATCGCCAGTGACGAGGTCTGGCGGGATTGGATAGTGGTACGCTGTTCGGATTTAAGTTCTAACTATTGAATATGTTCTTGCAATGCCACTATTTTACTGTCGGTTGCATCTTAGAAAAATTATAATATGACTCTGCAGGGACACCCCGACGCACAGTCATGGCGGTCTAAGACAATTGATTACGACAGGCTCTCCCTTATTTTTGGTCGCGACGTCGCTAATGGCCAATTTGCTCGATCCTCCCAAAATGCAGGCCAGACCAACGACTCTGCTTCACGTACGAACACTCAAGCAGTCTCTGGTAATGCGGAAATAGGTGCAGACGACTGTGTGGAGGAGATGATGATGGGCAGCAAAGGGTGCGAGGGTTCATCCGGTTCGAAGAAGCGGGTAAAGAGGGGTACCTCTTTAGCAGAGTTCATGACGGGATTCCAAGAGGCATCTGGTAAAATTAGTGCAGCGATCGAAGACGTTGCAAACAAGATGCTGGAGCCTTCGGAGCGACTGTCCCAAATAGTTGGAGCCGAATTGGATAAGATCCCAGAGCTCTCCCCGGCTGATCTAGACATTGCACACGAGTGGCTGAACAATAGTGCTGACAGTTCAACTGCCTTCCTCCATTCTAAAGATAAATCAGCATGGATTTTCCGTCGTTTGGTCCGTATGCACAAGGAGACCGGTCTCTGATCTGGCTTTCATCGTTGGGCACCGTGGCTGTTGTTCTGTTTGTTGATGACTGCTGTTTGCGTTGGTGTTTAACATGACCTGTTTGTTGTTAATGTTGACGTGTGGTTAATTTCGTCGAATTATCTAACTATTCCTCTGTCCCATGAGGGGAAACTGCAAGAACATCTTTCTCATATTTAACTAAGTTTGTCATTTACATTGAAAATCCCTTGGTTTGAAAGGGCAGTTAAGGCAGATGACTCAATTTCTGTGTGTCCATCATAACGTTTTTGGTTTATCTTTTGCAGTATAATATGTCTACATAGTCTGTATTATAATTGTGGATTTGCAGGAGCTACGGAGAAACGGATGCCAGCATCTCGGTAGTCCTCCCTAGCAGAAGGTTTGCTGCATATACGCAGGGTTATTTGCAACAGTCCCTCCTCCCAGTATGCCTTCTAACTTATCAGTTTCAAACATAACTGGAGTAACTAACGTATGGAATTTTAATTCTTATTTGTTCTTTCTATCTTACATCATTCACAGAATCAACTGCTTCTGTTTCAGCTGGTTTCGAATTTCAGTCGGGGCTCCACTTGATTCCTCCTGGATAACTGTAGCATGTCACGTTCAATCTCCTCCACTGCTGAAATTGCACCCAAGTGCAGATGCGGGAATGGCGATATGAGGCTCTTCACCTCCCATACAAAGACTAACCCAAATAGAAAGTTTTGGGGTTGTCCACGATGGAATGTAAGTTCGACGAGTTTCATACCTAAACAACTTCAAGACGTTGATTGCATTGATCACTAAGATATCCCATGTCTTGTCCACCCGACAATTTCTTTGCAGGAAGGAAATGGTTGCAACGCCTTCATGTGGAAAGACAAGGCAGCGGACCAAAGTTCTGATGCAAATTCGATGACTTGTGACCGAACTGATATTCGTCGTGAGCTACATAATATATCAAACCAGATCGATGAGCTGAAGCGAGAAACGAAAAAGAATGGACGTGCTTGGGAAATGTACTTGGAAAAATTGTATTTTGTGTGCCTGTTCATTTCAGTCGTTTTATGTATTGGATTGGCTAGGCTATGTTATTTGTAGTCAGATGTAGCAAACGATGATGGTCATAATGTTTACGACCGTTTTTGTGACCTGATGTTTTTATGTGGGGGTTTTGATACATTCTTTCCAGGGATGCACGCTGTAATCAAGAATTATAGTACGTTATCTGATGATATCCTCTTTTCTGTTGTCTGATGTAGCATCTCCATTTGGAGAATGTTTGTTTCACTTAAACAGACCTACGTTGCTGGTGAGCAGATAAATAAGTGAGGTCAGGGCCAATTTGACGACATCCGATTGCATGTTGTATGTTACTATGGAATATAATATTCGGACAGTGGATTCCTGCTTAGAGCAGGAAAATCAATATGCAAGGATTGTACTGATAGCTTAACATATATGGTGGAATGACATGAATCAGGATTTGACACACAATTTAAAACTCAAATCAGTCTGAACTGTTTTATGCGGTACCACTAGTGAAAAAGGATACCAATTCATCACTTCGCATAGAAAAACTGACATGAATCCAACCTATGCGATTGAGTCAAACAACATCTTAAATATAGTAATGGCACCTCTGTTCAAATATACATGGTCCAACATTCTGATAATTTGCGGACGAAAATGACTAGATAAAATTTCTGTTAATTGCCCTAACATCGGCCTTCAGTTAAGTCAGATTTTACATAAAAAACATCATGCAGAGGGTAGATAAACAACGAGATCCAATTGTGCAAAACACCAGTGACAACAAATCATCGAAAGACCGCCCTTTGAACTGCTCAGAATGATGTCGCACTCGGGCATTCCTCGTGCCTTGCGGCCCTCTCCAACTGGCGATGATATATATCGACGACTATTTTCTGGCGAAAGTACCACATGTCTGCTTGTGTAAATCTGAGCTCACGACGCCGTGCCAGGTGATCAGCAATGGCCATGATAAATACCCCACAGTCATCACTATTTTTCCGAAACCATTAAACACAAATGCAGTAAGTGTATGTACGCATATATTAAGTAACGGAGCAGGATCTATAACAAATGACTACCTGTTGCCTTGTTGTGGGCAGCTGGCAACATCATGCAGTTCCCAACTTGTACCTACCCAACCCCTTGAAGCAAATTCAGTGCGGACATACTCTTTCTGCAGGAGAGTTGCGAATTGTAAGACATTTTAAGAAGAATGCAATATTACACACATAGGCAATGTATGTCGGTCAACTTACAAACGCCTGCGCATATACCCAATGGCGCTTCCTCCGTCCCATTGTATTGTAATAGTCCCATCTCTTCAATCTTGGGTATGCCACTAGTAGGTAGAAGTGGGATAGATGCCAAACGGGAAAGATCAACGAATCAAACTCTAGCAATGGATGAGAGTGACAGAAGTTGAATGCAACAGAGCATGCATTACTCCATCCACGATCCCGCATGGTCTGCCATTACAAATTCCGCATCGTACGACATGTCACAATCTTACATGCTTCTGAAATATGAGACTAAGATGGGAAAGTAAGAAACATTTACCGCTAGGGTGCTTGGGAATATATGAACTCCATGCAGGGAACCACTATTTATTGAAATCCAGTAGTCCATAATCTGTGAATGTTTCAGACAAACGTCAAAATGGAAAAAATATGGGTGATGACACATACTCAATGTCCATATAAGTAGCGCTCAAACAGGGCCTCGTACCGTTGTACTGATCCAATGCCTGCGTAGGACCAGATACAGATCCTGTGCGCTGATGTAGCTGCACGTCTCAAGGATTCCGTCGGGGCTGCACATAGGATAGACATTAGAGATCGATAGTTGATATATATTGGATCCAATGAAATATGAGAAATTATTATAAGTGAAGGTTGATGGATCTTACGCGGCGTGGTATTCCTTCCAAAACTTCTCCAACAATGAGTGTTCATTCATAGACAGTTGGTAATCCGGATTTGGCTGTGATGCCCCCTTCGTCGACGAAGGTTGGTATGGGCTTAATAACGGTGCAACAGACGCATCCCCAAATGACTGCAATCTATGTACTTCTGTATCACTTTCCTCTCCCGCTTTGCGTTTGCATTTACTGACCATGGGAGAGGACGATGCCGTAGTTCCGAGAGTCTGTGAATGCGGGCTGACCGTGTGCTTTGAAGGTTCTTTCTTCCCAGGGTTAGACTGGAACAGGCTCTTTAACACCTCCTCGACGGACCACTCACTGCCGCTGCTGCACTGTGACGTTTGACAGATATGACAAGGGTATAGCAAAATCAAAATTTGAGAAGGGATGACTATTTCTGTCATAGAGACGACACTTACAGTAGCAGTGCTGCCCCCGTCGTGGTCATTAATGCAAGAGACTAGGTTGAACTCCTCTAGGGCCTTCAACGACTTCATTGCCTGCCTGAACTCTTGCATCTTACGCCCTACCCTCATGGACTGTTCGTACAATTCCACGGTCGATTGTTCTCGACTCATGAGAGCAATGGAACCTGCTCCAAATTGCAGAAAGAGATCGACCTGAACTTTGCAAGGCCCCGTTTTAGTATGTCATAATTTGTTAAAGCAAATTGCAATCATAAGCCTGAATTATTTACCTTGGCAAGTGCTTTTTCAACTCTTGCTCGTGGTATAGCTTCATCTGTCACGCAAGACCTGTTGGTCGCTTTACGATACCAACGGAGGTACTTTTCCGTGTGCTCTTCACCTCCATCGCGTGCTTCTGTGATCATCGCTACGTGTCCTCTGGCCTCCCATGCATCCACAAATTTCTTGCACCTCTGTCCATAGTCGACAGAGTCTTTAGATGCCCTTTCATTTATTCTCTCCCATCGATGGAATGGAGGTGGTACAGGTTGTATCAGTCCAAACTGCTTGTATACTCGATCAACATTGTGGCGCTCAATTATCCAATAGTAGACCAATGGGATTGTACAGCGGAATAAATGCTGGTCCCGATACTCCACAAATTCATTGAGCTGCGGGATCCAATGTCGGTACGGTTGCCACTCAAACTGCATGAACAGATAACATATAACTGTTAGTGCAAATTTAATTTGAAGAATAGATATTTCAAAAATAATAGTATCTGTAATGAAAGTTTACCACATCTTCCTCCCCATCAGCCCTATCAAGTAGTTTCCGTATCTCTTGGATTGTGCTGGAACATGGGTGTGTGGACAAGGCGGTTTGCCACATCTTGAACAGAGGGAAACTGACGCGGACCGTAGCCAACTCTAACCTGATGGGGCGTCCGATTGCCGTACGAGAGTAAGCCCAAATCTGTATATGTAAGGGTGATGAATTCGAAGGTCATCAATGAGTTAGAAGCATTTAGATTCAAATTGATGTTATCAATGAAATCCATTACCTGCAACAAATGTAGGGGCCCAGTGATGGTACGTAGACGGTCCTTTATCATTGTGGCCCGAGTCATGCTACGGTAGACACAGGCTAGGCACGCAGGGCCCCATGCATGTCGTTCGAAGTCTTCGAAAATTTCCAACAAATAACCGTGCCCACGTGCCCCAGCATTATTTGTCGATAATTGTGACCCCACCAAACAGAACAAGTAAGCCCTTGCGTATCTGATCTCGTCAATCGCAGTAGGTCTAGACGACATTTTGCTGAATTTTTTTTGTATCCAAGGCAAACTCAATTGCCCACCCCTCAAATAAGCAGACGCATCCACTTTGACTCCAAGCAATTTCATTACTGTTTCTTCAAGCTTCGATCGTGTCGACCAAACAGGGCCCGTCACCGCTTTTCCATCTATTGGTAGTCCATACAGATATGAAATATCCTCTAGTGTAATAGTCATCTCACCTCCACCAAGATGAAAAGTATTGGTTTCGGGCCTCCAACGTTCTATTAGCGCATTGATCAACGCCATGTCTATCTTTCCCCTCTTCAGTTCGGCGAGATGTTGTAGTCCTGTTCGCCGGACATACTCTTTCACCTTTGGGGTAAGTGTCCACAAATCTGACTTTGGTTCCAAGGTAATTAGACGTACCTGTTCTATTTCCTGCACAAAACAAATATACATTTCAGAATCTTTCGGCCATGCAAGGGTTAAATGTTGAATGTCCCAGTCATATATACAGATTAAGCATGCTACAATACCTCTCCTTGTTGTAACTTAGACGAAATATGGTTTGCCTCGTCATACAACAGGTCGTCGTTTGATCCAAGCTCTGTCAATTCTGCCATCTCTAGTAGCTGTAGTACAAGTCCATTTTTGATTCGTCAATCTTTACGTTTTATATCCTACACTTGGACCATCAATACTATTAACCATATTGCAAAGATATGGGTGATGTACATTGTGTGTCTCTGAAGTTTCCCTCAATTGTGCGAAAGTGAGATAGTTTGATAATATCAGCCTTGGACATGCGAGAAGCAAGATAAAAAATGAATTCTGAATACTATGGCATTAAGAAACAAATTTGATATGGTTGAATTTCTCCATATGACAGCCCATGTTCATCAGTCATCTTGATTCCAGTGAGAGAGGCGTAGTGATTAACAGGAGCCTGTCATGTAACCGAAAGCACTTGAATTTCGCACAACCATCCACAGCCATGGAAGAAAATCCTAGACTACATTTTCTTAAAAGTAATCCATACTTGAAATGATAGCCTAACAACAGCTAGTGCTGGCATTCAATTATACTGGACTTCTCTTGTTGCTTGGAATACTTGTAGCTTTCCACTATGACGTACCAAACGAAGTGGCTACAATTCCACTGTATTCACAGTATTCCATAACCTCCAGATATAACAATACTTATACACTACATATAGCCGCAACTTAGTTGCAGAATGATCTGAAGAAATCTTCTTCAGTCTTCAATCTGTATAATTTTTGCGAAGGTGCTTTTGAGGGATCAACACTAAATACCAGTATGGCTGTTGGTACCAACTCTTATTTTGAAACTTATATATTGCTTGGGAAATTATGGACCAAACTTGTACAGATCCTGTCAACGTATGTAACATGACACGTCGACGTGCTAAGCAAATGCAGGTAGCCAAGTTTAGTTTAAGCTGACCATACTTTCTTTGCAGATTACGGTGCCTCTGGGGTTGTTTCAATTCTAAGTGTAGGGATAGAGGCTAGAGCGAGATGGTGCAGATATCACGAGCAAAGTTTTGATTTGACACAAATATTCCTACAGTAGTATGTTCGCACATGAACTGACACATATGTCAGAGTAATGAAAGCAACAGAAGAATAAGCGGACTCGCTTTTACATAGTGTGGGTAGTAATATAGTCCACTGGTTCCCTGTGTAAGAGTGCAGCGACATCCCTGTTTTTGCCAACGATGTCGTGTATGATAATTGGGGCTTCATTTCCCATGACTTGGGGATTTATGTCTAAAAAACCAAAAATATGTTAAATGCGATCTGCTTTTGTTATAGCTTAATATGGAGTTCTCAATGGTTTGTCAGACCATTGAAGTAGATGAGAAAAAGAGGCATATTTAAGCCATGGAAGATTGGTGGTTGAACTATGCTATCCCAATGTGCTCTGTCGCACTCATCCATTCAGACTTATGACAATATATAATATGATTTTAGACGTCAAGTATGCGTTGCAAAATCTCATTTTCAAATGGATAACGTTGCTTTCAGTGGAGTATGAGATGTTTGCTGACATAGCTGATCATACACTTGTATTCTATTAAGTAGTTCAAAATGTAGAAAAAAATTTTTAATTGACATATAAAAATTCAAATATGACATTTCCACATGCGTTCGATTAGATGAGGATTAGTTGACAGAATTATAGTAATGAATACTCACCCATCACCTGGTAACTGAATACGTAGGAGAGTGAGGGTCATATACAGAAGAAATAAGCTGAAGGCAGCCTCAACTAAACATCCATTCATTCTTATCTGTTTCCATAGATTGCTCATTTGAACGGAGCAACGCGTACGATTGGAATTAATCAAAGACTCTGATTTTCCAACGTAGGTTGCTCCACCAAAGAGGTATGAACAGACGAGCTACTTAATTTAGAGGATGTAAATGGCATCAAGAGGGTCGAATTTCCCAATCTACTTATCCATAGGATGTATTTCCACAGTGGTGATTTCTCTATTGGTAGCTATATCTTACTGATTAACCCTTATATTCCATCAATTTATGTTTGTTTTAATTGACATTTGGGAACTGTTATAGCAGGGTTTAAACGTTGCTCGGTTGATAAGTATCCATTGACTTTCCCTGTTTTCAGAGCATGAAAACAGTTTCGTCAGCTTATTGTAAATCCAGTGTAGAGGGAATATTTAATCATCTCCTCTGAAGAGTATTCGAGCCCGTTATCTGTAATCTAAGAATGTGGGCTGATAGGGATTTCCCAAACCCCATTACTCCACCCAATCATCTTGATTACTGCTTTCGGAGGTATTCTTCTAACCCTAACATGGTTGCACATTAAATCAAAAGCAGAAATAGGGATATAGAGAGGGCGTTGTGATAGAACGTACCGTCGGAGAGGCGACTGCTACAAATGGTCGACTGGAAATAAGCGGAATGCGTTGATTGACGAACAGCGTAGAGGGAAATTTCGTTGAACAGAAATGACTTCCAGACTGAGCTTACTCGGAGAGATACGACAGCATAGTGTCGATGGGCACTCTAGGCATTCGTATCTTTGTCGGAGAAGTTTGCAATTCCGCTGAGTGGCGCCACAGAGGGTTACAAGGTATCAGAGAAGGGGATGGCTGGCTCGTACCAAGTTAGGGGCGTTGATCTTTTTATCCAGCATCTTTCTTGTTTCAATCGTTGGGTCGGGGTCCACAGATCGACTTTTGCTGATGGTCGTTTGATGATTCACTTATAACGAAACAGGGCCTGGCCCACTTAGATTTCCCTTTACAAGGAAGCAGTCCGTATTTGGCATAAGCTACGTTCCATTCTTTTTGCAGAGATGTCTTGTCAAAAAGTTTGGGGTCCAGATGGCGACGACCTCAACCCATTCTTGCCGTCCAAACAGTGTAAAGTAAAACATGTTTCTGCCTTACATTGACTTTCCAAACGCGGTGAAGTCATTTGTGGTACGGTACGGAGTGAATCAAAAAGTAGCCTTCTTTCCGTTTGGAGCCTGGGTGTACTTAACTATACTTTATTAGTTAATTGCCAAACGGGCCCTTAGGACCCGTCCATCGAGGAGAAGTGACTTCCATGGTGTTGTCACTGTGGAGAGTGACGCCTCTACTGCGTTCGCTTGGGTGTTTAATGGGAACAACAACTATGGAAATTTCAATATTCTTTAATGATATTAGGGCTTTATTTTTCTCATTCAATGTTCACTTCTATCATAAAATTAGATCACTCAACTACTTCGCCGATACTAAACACGAAATTGAGAGGATGTCTCCTTAGGAGGGTATTTATTATCTTGTAGTTTGCTTTGGTGGGGTATAACGTTCTTGTTCCAAGTTGCTCTTTTCTTTTTTTTGTATTTCTTCTTTTTATTATGCTCTTTATTATCTCTTCCTCTTTATTTTCCTTTTTTGTAACCTTCTTTTAACTAATTAAGAAGTTTCAGTTACTGTTAAAAAAAAAAAATAAATAGAGGAGAAGTGGATATAAGGAAACCTGGCAGAAATTGAATCCTTGTCAATCCAATGATCAGACCATAAGTTAATAAGGTGTCCATTGCTGACCTTCCATTAGCCTTTCTGTAGAGAAGGAGCCAAAGAACGAAGAGTTTGGCCCATAGCTCAAATCATGTAAACATCGCCCAGCTTGGAAGAGTTGGATAGATGCGGCACTGTTCCCTGCATTGTGAATACTTAGGAAATTTAACAAACACAAAGGATGCACATCCTCAAGTTATCCCTTGTTTGGATGGGTTTGATTCCTTCCCGAGTGGAGGCTTTTTGTTGGTTACCAGTGGCAACTAAGATCTCAACAGAGGATAACTTGAGGAGAAGAGGATTGACATCATCCACCATAATTGACACCTGTGTGATGTGTCATAAGGAGTTGGAGTCGGTGAACCATCTTCTTCTTCATTGTGAGTTTACATCAAGTGTTTGGGCCCACTTTATTTGTAGGTGTGGTGTTGATTGGTGCTGTCCTGGGAAAGATTGCTGATGCAACAGAGTCTTGGTTGGGAGGTTGTTTTGTTGGATGCGGTGTAATCTTTGGAGGATAACTCCATTTCCTATTTTGTGGTCCACTTGGAAGGAAAGAAATGATAGAATTTTTTAAGGATCCTCCTCAACTTCTGCGGAGTTGATTTCTAAGATCACTTTAAGGATAGCGAAGTGGGCTTTGGGTAGAAAGGAATTCTCTAATTTTTGTTTTCATGACATACTTATTAATTGGGAATCATGTATGGGGTGTGGCCCAGTCAAAGTAAGAAAATCTATTCTTTGGTCTTCTCCTATTGGTTTGTTTAAGTTCAATGTTGATGGGGCCGCAAGAGGGAAGCCTGGACCAGCTGGTATTGGACGGGTGCTTCGAAATTGCAATGGGGACGTTTTATTTATGTTCTTCAAATGTGGGGGTTTGTGACTCTGATGAAGCTAAGGTTTTAGCTATTTTGGAATCTCTTCGGTGTTTTTAGAGGTACTATCATGATAATCTTATTGTGGAGAGTGATTCTTCTAATGCAGTGAGTTGGTTTTCGAACTGAAAGGTTTATCCATGAAAGTTTCAGTTCCTCTTCAATGAAATCCGATCCGGGTATTATCTAACACTATTAATGTTAGCTTTCAGCAAAAGAGTAGGTCATCAAACATGATGACGGATGCTTTAGCCAAGCAAGGTGTTAAGAGAGTTTCCCCTTGGGAGGGTTTTATTATGTAGTTGTGGTGTGAGGGGGTATATTACTCTTATACCTTTGTGTTTCTTTTCCCTTTTTTTTTTTTTTCTTTTCTTCTTGTACTCTTTGTTTGTATTTTTATTATCTTTTAATATAAGTTACTTATACCTAAAAAAAAAAAAAAAAATGAATTGTACTATGAAAGAAAATAAAGAGAGCAAAGAGCAAAAAGAGGAAAGCACCAAACACTCTGCCAGTTAGTACTACATGTCTTAAAGCGGGGAGGAGGGTTGCATTATGTAGGTTGGTAGTAGTCTAAAATTTTGTCCCAAGCCAAATTTAAATTTTGAGATAATAACATATCAAGATCATGCTAGTGCGTTCCTTGCTTTAAGCGACACATTGCAGACCATTTTCGACAAGTGCGCTTAAAGAAATTATTCTATAAGAAGAGAAAGACTTGACTTGCTACTTAGAATATAGGAAACTTTGACAAGTAAGAGCATGGAGTTAGTTGGTCGAGGTAATGGAAAAAAAAAAAAGAGTTAATGTAACTTGTCTACAATAGACAAAGTAGAAAGGAGGTAAATATAAGAAGCTAAACTTTTTAATGCAAGATAGAACAATATAAAAAATGGAGAGGATATGGTTGTAAATAAGGATGTGAAAGAGAAAATGGTGTGGGTAGAAAGATTGGGGTGATAGAATTATAGCAATTAAATTAGTATTAGAGGAAGACATAATCCATATCATTAATGCATATGTTCTCCGAGGAGGATTAGATGAAAGTGTCAAAGAGACGGTTTTAGGAGGAGATGGATGGTTTACTACAAGAAATTCCAACTAGTGAGCATATTTTGCTTAGAGAGGACTTAAATGGACTTGTAGGAAAGGAAAATAGAAAGCATGGGAGAGCGCATGGAGGGCAATGATCTAGATAAAACAATGAGTCAGGAGATACTATCTTGGATTTTGCATTAGCATTTGACCTAATAATCGAAAATACTTACTTTAAAAAGAGAGGAGCATTTAATTACTGATAAAAGTAAAACTAGCAGGAGCTAGATAGACTTTTTTCTAATTAGAAAACATGACTTATTGGCTTATAAAGACTATAAAGTTATTCCAAAAGAGACGTTGACCACACAACATTGGATAGTCATTTTAGATATTTGAATTTGAAGTAGAAAGAGAGGGGTAGTAAATAAAATGTGATTTAAAACAAGGTGGAGGGATTTGAAAGGAGAAAGAACAACAATATTCAAGGATAAAGTGATTGAGGATAGAGAATGAGATTTTGATGAAAATTATAATAGTGTAGAACCAAATGGTTAACTGTATTAGGGATGTTATAAAAGAGGAGCTTGAAAAGTCTAAATACTATAATAAAGAAGCACTGTGGTGGGAATGTAGAGGTTTAGGAGTTCTTCGAGAGAAGAGACATTGTTACAAATTTGGATAGGACTAAGAATATGAAAAACTACGAGATATATAAGAAGCTAAAGAAGAAGTTAAGAAAGTAATAAATGTTGCAAAGTTAAAAGCATATGATGACCTATATAATAAGTTGGGAATGAGAAGGAGGGAATGATATTTTTAAGCTTACAAAAACAAGAAAAAGGAAAATTAAGGACTTAAATCATGTCAAATGTATTAAGAGCAATGACCAAAAAGATCCTAGTGAAAAGATAACGATAATCACTGAAAGATGAGGAAATATTTTAGCAAGCTTCTAAATGAGGACTATATAGAAAACACAAGAACATGAGAGATCTCTTCGTTAGCACAATATACATTTTTTCCATAGAATTAGGGTGTGCTAGAAAGTGAAAAAAGTATTGAATATATACAAATGAAGATGCAAGGGCTTAAAAAAAAATAATAGGCCTAAATGACATTCTGATATAGGCTTGGAAATGAATAGGAGAAATTGGGGGGGATTTGATTAACTAGGTTCTTCAATAAAATTTTAATTATAGAAAATGCTAGATGAATGAAAAAGAAGTGTTGTAAAAAAGCAAGATATACAAACCCAATCCAATATGCAATATTAAACTTATGAGTCATACTAGGAACTATGAGAGAGAGTACTGAAGGAAGAGTACACAGAAGACTAAGATCATCTGAAAACTAATTTTGTTTTCATGCCAAGGAAGTCATTGTACAAAGCAATCTTTCTTAGGTAATTAATGAAAAAATATCGAGCGCAGACAAAAAATCTATATATGTTCCTTCATTGATCTAGAAAAAAGCTTATAACAAGTTAACGTAGATAATTAATTTCGTAGATTTTAAATAAAATTAATGTCCTGAGATATTATATTAAAATTATTAAAGACATGTTTCGAAGGAGCGGTATGAAAGCGAAAATTAAATACGTGAGAGAACATGTGAGTTCCGGTAACAAAAAGTTTGCATTAGGGGCCAGCCCTAAGCCTTATTATTCTTTTCATTTGACATTGATTATAGATGAGTTAATTGCTCATCATTCAAGAGGAGGTACCTTAGTATAATGTTGTTTGTAGATGTATATGTGTTGGTGGGATGAATAAAAAGATGGCATGAATGCAAAACTTGAGAGATTGTTGGAGCTTTAAAAATAAGTCATACAAAAGACATACAATATATGATTTGCAACTTTAGTGGACTTATACACTGAGCTAAAACTTCCTTGTGGCAATTGAAGCCAGGGATGCTACGAAGAGATTCATTCTATTAACTGGCTCGATAATTAGTAACGACGAGGAGATTAATGAAGATGTCAAACATAGGATAAAACGGGACGATTGAAGTTTAGACTTCCTTTATGGAGTACTTTATTACTAATGAGTGCAACAAGATAGAAGTAAATTTTTTACCGGACATCGATTGGACCAATTATGGCCTATGGAGCAGATGTTGGCTAATCAATAAGAAACATATGCACAAAATAAATATAGCATAGATGAGAATATTGATGTGAATATTGGTTGCTGGGTCGCAAACGGGAAGTTTATATTTGGCATTTCAAGGTCAAGTTTAACTTTGCCTTCTAAATAAACGAAAACTTCTTTATGAATGGCAATAGAATATAAGAACTACTTTTTGGTGAAGTCCCCTATCATAGGCAGCTATATCACAACACATCAAAGATATTATTGATCTGGAACTGACCAAATTAGTGAAGTAGAAATGAAGCAATCTGGGTCAGTAGATTCGTTCTCTTTTTCCTCTTCCAGCACAAACAAATAAATCATAGCAAGGAGTGAAAAATATATAAGCGGAATAACTCTAATGCAAATATTCCAAACTTATAACGTATTTCATCAATTACATCCACTTCAATTTGAAAGGGTTTATGACCATCACCCTAGTAAATAAATACTAAGAATGTGATCACCATTTAAATGCTCTCTCACATTTCATCCTTTACTTCTTTAATTAGTACTCCTTTGAAAGTATGTTTTAACTAAAACCCAGGACGTAGCTCAGTTGACCTACGACCATCGGTTTTGCATCGGAGTTTTAAAGTTCGAATCTAAACTACGCAACTGGGGCTTAGGAGAGTTTACCACGACTTTTCTCTGGCTGAAGGAATTAGTCCAGCATCAGGGTTGGGAACCTCCGATGGCAAAATAAAAAAAAAAAAAAACAAACAGAAAAAAAAAAAAAAAAAAAACATTAGTGTGTGAGTATGCAGTGCGTCTGAGGGCTTTTTTTTTTTTTGTTTATTGGGTTTTGTTAGAAATGGTCCAATTAGACCACCAATGGGGTGTTCCTTGGTTTGGTGAAACATGCTTACCATGTCCCCTTGATTGTTGGAAGTCATTATTCAAAGCTGATCCTTTATCAGAATAAGTTG